>JAQGBT010000030.1:0-118689 GCA_034698585.1 Disparrhopalites patrizii
CTCTTTCTTTCTCTCTCTCTCCTTCTGTCTTTTTTTCGCTCTCACTCTTTCTCTCTCTCTTTCTTTCTCTCTCTCTCCTTCTGTCTTTTTTTCGCTCTCACTCTTTCTCTCTCTCTTTCTTTCTCTCTCTCTCAGTCTATCTTCCTCTCTTTCCGTCTCACTTCCTCTCTCTGTCTCAATTTTCTCCCATCTTCCACGCAAAAAGGTGTGCTGAACACATAAGAGGATCACTTACTTAAGAAAGCTTATGCTGATTATTTGAGAAATAGAAAAAGAGAGTGGGATTTCGCCTAACCTGTTTGTTTACCTTTTGTGCACATATGTACACACAAGCATTCAAGTACCACCATGCTGTTTTCCCCCTTTTTTTGCAATATTAACAAACGAGAGTTGGGCATATTGTGTGTATATATACGTAATTTGTTTGGGCAAGTTTTTTTCCTTTAAAGACACACAACACACCTAGTTACATACTTTCTGACCAAAATGCCCCTGCATTTCCTTTCATTTTCAATAGGAAAAAAAACTCTTTGTTTTTTACCTGGCTAAAAAGTGTATGCTTGAAGGTATTGTGAAGGAAAAAAGCTTGGGCACTGACAGGCAAAGCTGGGAGGGAGATTTCTTGTGAGAATTCTGAAGACTTGATATATAATTATATGTAACTGTACAGATGGTATACATATGTAATCTTATCTTCTTGTGTTTGATCTCACTTTCGGGGAGGCCAATCCTTGTTGTGTGAAAGCATGGGTGTTTGTCTATTCCACGGACGTAAACAGTTATTTTGAACTGTGGAAAAAAAATTATTTATTTACTCCTTTTTATGGGTTTGGTCCTTTAAAAATAAAGGAAGAATGCACACTTGTGATCTTTTGCTATTGCCATTGGGCCGGCCTACAGAGCCGCTCCTTTTTTTGTTTGTGGGACTTTCTTCCCAAATCGTGGTCATTCTAAATAGTCTATATTCTGCTTTTATGGATAGTCGATGACCGTTATTTATTTGTTTATTTTTACGGCCAAACTAAAACATTTTGAGGCTTGGGGCTTCTGAGAAAGAAAATTTCGCTGTATGGCAGGGGCGGTGAAAATTTCCGATAGTATTTTGGACATCCTCAGCAAAGTCTTTAAATGGTCCGTTTCGCGTGCACGTGACCTCAGCAATGACAGCAGGACGTCCTCTGAAGCATGGGAAGACTTACTTGAAGAGTTCTGCGATGGGGTGAAATGACCACGTAATAGCTTTTCTGAACTTTCTCTTTCATGCCCCTTCACTTATGTCAGTCTTATGGGAATTGTGGTTAAAATTACATGGGCAAACCCACAAAAAAAGGGTGCAAACAAGAGAAGAAGAAAACACGGTGCATTTTTGAAAATTTGAAGCACATTTTTACTGGGGTGAGATGTGATAATTGGAGGTGATTTAATACTCTCTTGTAATTCATTATGAATGCAGACTCCGTACATCGCACCCATTGAATTCCAATGCCGTCAAACCTTCCCATCCGATTTATGGCGTGTTTTGTTCCTTTTCTCAATCGGCTAAATGAAGTCTGCACTAGTTATCTTTGACTGTACCAATCAGCACTCGCAACGTCGAGGGGCACACCACCAAATAGCCATTTGTATAGCGAGGGTGAAGTTCGTAATTCGATCATCTTCATTATTGCATGAATAAAATGATCAAATCCACCAATTTACAAATTCTCGATTTAACGTTTGGTACAGGCACAACCGCACAACACATATTTGATAATAGACGAGAGAAGTTTAAGATTTAAATTGGTTGAAACCTTTTCACGTGAAAAAATCGACTGCGGCTTCAGCGTTTCAAAAAGGAATTTAAACATAGAAATTAGGCCAAAAATATTTTTCACATGAATCTTGCTTCTATTAAAATTGTACATATTAAATAGAACTTAAATTTAGCATAGAAATTAGGCCAAAAAATATTTTGTCGCGTGAATTTTGCTTCTATTAAAATTGTACATATTAAATAGAATTTAAAGTTAGCGTAGAAATTAGGCCAAAAAATATTTTGTTACATGAATCTTGGTTCTATTAAATTCAAGATATTAAAAAAATAGCCTCCGAATACGGCGTTAAATAAAAAATATGCGAATTGTTAAATTTGTGGAGACGACCAATTCAGATATTAAGGCTTCGTGGAGATAATCAAATAATGTACTTCACCCTCGCTATGTAAATACAATTAAGTTGTCAAAGTAATTCCAATAGATTCCCTTTTTTGGGTTAAAATTAATTCTGCAGGCTTTCAGTTAAAGTTCGTTGAATTTCTTTTTATGCGTCTGTATACAAATATCATTTGTTAAATGTTCATTCAAAAAATATATTGTTGGTCAAAAAAGTGCTTGGTGTCTTAATAAAATACATTATGGTCATCATTGTTCTCGTCTTACCCCACTGCTCAAGCGGTAATGACAAAGAGTCCCACAACAAAAGGATAAAGGACGTTCAAAAAACAGAGATCACGCCGGACATCCGAAAGTCCAATATTTTAATGGTGCGATGTGAAGCCGGAAGGATGAATCATGCCGAGGATATTTATACAGGAAAATATCTTCATTTCATTAGTAATGTGGAAGAGAAAACTGTGCAGAAAGGAGAAATTGAGATTAATAACTCTGTGAATGTGCAGCAAGTGCCGCAAATAATGACAATGTTTAATGGGGGGAAAACTTGTCAAGCATTATTTCTGCATCGTTACAAAAATAATCAGGTTTACTGCATTCAATAACCGCACAACTCTCCCTATCATGCTGGGTCATATATGGATGGCAAAGTGCCGTACAAAACCGGTTTTCAATCTCAGTCGCCACTGTTCAGTATTTGTTTCAGCTGTCAACAAAAGCAAAAGTTTAGCTTGAGAAGCTTTGACGCCATAGGATTTACACGTTGCTCTGCATAATATGTGCTATCTATGTGGATGGTCAGGATAACAACTGTGTCAAAAGTTGTCACTATACTTAAAATGCATCTAGTCATTTTTTTGGGGGACGTGTGACACAAAACGTAACCCTTTGACGCTTCTATCTTCACCTATTTTCCCTCTGATTGTCTCTTTCAATCTATCTTTTATATTGAATTTCATATTTGTATACATATAGTATGTACGTAAATATATCTCATCATATTGCCCTTTTTATAGGGTTTTATAGGGCTGATTATCTCTCCTTCTCTCTATTCCTCTCTAGTCTCTTTCCTTTTTTCATTTCTCACATTACCCTTCTCATTTTCTCTTTCTTTCTCTCTCATACTTCCTATTTTTCTTCCCCAATCTCTCTCCTTCATTTTTTCCCATCTGTCTATCTCTCCCTCTTTATTTCTCCTTTTAATATTAATATCTTCTCCTGTTTGTTTCTCTTGTTTCCATTTTTAGTTTTTAGTCTCCCTTCCTATGTATTTCTATTTTAATCTCCTTTCTCTCTTTTTCTCTCTTTCCCTTTGTTACTTCTCATTTTTCTCTCGCTTTAATGTCTTTCCGTCCTTTAGTTCTCTTTTTTCTCACATTAATCTCTTTCTTTTCTTTATTTCCCTTTTTTCTCTCACATTAATATTTTTCTTTTCTTTATTTCTCTTTTTTATCTCGCATTAATCTCTTTCTTTTCTTTATTTCTCATTTTTTGTCTCACTTGAATCTCTTCCCTCTGCTTTATTTTTTATTTCTATCTCGTTTTAATCTATTTCCCTACTTAATTTCTCATTATATCTCGGTTTTATCTCTTTCCCTGTTTAATTTCTCATTTTATCTCATTTTATCTCGTTTTTATGTCTTTCCCTTCTTTGTATCTCGTTTTAATCTCTTTCCCATCTTTATTTCTCATTTTTCTATCGTATTTATCTCTCTCCGTAGTTTGTTTTTCATTTGTCTCGCTTTTTATCCTATTACAATGTTTCCTTCTCTTTTTATCCCCTCTTTATCTCTTTCCCCGGCTTAGTTATATTTTTTCTTTCTTCCCCTGTCTATTTCTCTTACTTGTCTCTTCTCATTCTCTTTTACCTCTTTATTTCTCTGTCTTCGTCCTCCCTTTCATCTCCTTTTAATCTGGTCTCCTTATTTATGTCTCTTCTCTCTCTCTCTCTTTTCAATCTCCGTCTCCGTATTATCTCTCTGTTTCCGTTTTTTATTAATTCTTGTGCCTTTCTTTCTCTGGATATTTTTTCGCTATTTCATACTTTCATTTTCGATTACAGTATCTGTCACGTTTTTTTCTCCCTTCTATCTCATCCTTTCATCCCATCTTTGGTTCTATTTAATGCTCTCTATCTCACTCTCATTTTTATGCCGCTCTTCCTATTAGGTATTTCCTTTTTCTTATTTCCCCCCTTGATGCTTCTCCCATTACACTCGTTTCCTTCCTCATTAGTCGTCTCTTTCCGCCTCTAGTTTCCTCCATCTCTTTATTGGTTCAATGCAGCGCAGGAAAAAAATGGGAATAGTTCTTTACTTGGTTCAAGCTTCTGAGCAAAGCCAAAGATATGCGACATTACAGAGGATATAGGGAGGCTTTGACAGATGTCAAACCCAGTGTACTTCAACCAATTTGAACAATGTCTCTCTTAATGTCTTTGCGCTTGTATCTTCACATTTATTTGGAACAAAAGTGAAATCCTATATTTTCTTCCCTTGCAGGTTACACACAAAGAAGGGATACATACATGTTTATAGATCATGTACAAATCCTAATCAAATGGATGAGAATTAAAATCAATAAAAACAATTTTTTCACCACTCCAAGGCATGTAAAAAAAAATAGATAGATAAGAAAAAGAAATTCTCATTCACAGGTGTTCAAGCGTATTTGATTGGAAATTCCCATTTGGAAAATAAGAAGTTGGTCGTGAGAATGGAGGGAAATATTGCATTCTTCGTTGTAGTCCCAAATGATGTACTGTCATTTCATTTATGACATGGGGAGAGAGACAGTAGCGATTGACGCCCATTTACCCCAAAAGAAAACTAGGATGTTCCTCTTGCATTTTTTTGGGTAATCACGACTACTTTATCAAGGTCGTTCAAATACTATAGATTTAGCTACCTCCGAATTCTATCAATTTTATTGCGAAAGCGTGAAATTACACTCCTATTTCTTGGAAAATCCCCTTACAATTAAAGGGTACGCAACCCTCTGTACTTTTATTTACCAGTTTGGGAAACGTGATGCTATCGGCCTTAAAATGGCACTTTGGGAAGGACCTAGAACAGAAGTAGAATGTGATAAAGCTAAGTGCGTAGGCAAAAAAAATAATTGTATTGACAGCATTGTGGCAATAGCAGTAATAAACGGTGTCGATACTGTCGATGGAACCGCTTAAAACACATTATCTGTTACGATTTTTGTATGACAACAGACAGCATGTCGGAAAATACAGGACACTGAACAATGTAACCATAATGGAAAATGCATATATAATATAATGCATAACTTTTTTTTGGAAATAAACAGTGGGCTTCCCTCATAATGGAGCCTAAACGACTGTTTTTGTTTGTCAAATTGATATCCCTTATCGGCATTAAGTCGGCAGCAGTCGTCACACATGCATAGACAGCATAGGTATATAATCAAATAATTGTGCATAATTTATTGATGCTTCTCAATTTCACGTATGTGCTAAATTCATACCTGGAACATTATATATAAATATATATAAATATATTTTAGACTTATAGGTACTCAAGGAAAATTTTTGTCTTTCATTTCCTTCAAATGTATATAAACTTTCCCTAGTATTTCCATCCCCTCTGTCGATCCAGCTAATGGAAGGATCACCGACGGAAAAAGTGGATCAAGCGGACTCTTTTGTTCTTTGTCGTTCCACGTGCACTTTGCACTGACGAGAATCCTTGTGCGTGTCTTGACCTTGCGAATAACCAAATACCAAACACTACCAAATTTGGAAGAACACATATGATAGATTTTAGAAGATACCGGTGTAAATACAGTTAACTCCGAGGTTCGGCTATAGTCACAATTTTTTACCTGCTTTGAGGAACCATTTTTTCGGATAAATATTTCTGGAACAAATCTCCTTTGTTGTATTATTTCAATTTAAAAATGTACCACAATCTCCTTGTCGTTATTTGTACCTTGCCGCTGGCATGCCTAGCGAAAGAAATTCCATCCGGCAAATCCGTTTTTCCACCCAATAAATGTATAACCCAAATTGTAATGGATTCTCAAGAAGATTCCTCAAGAAATATTGAGGACGCAGAAATCCGGATTATGTCGCATCCATTCTTCCTTTTGTCGGTTGCGAAATTCCAAAAAGCGATAGAGGATGAAAGCACTGGGACGTTTATCAATCACCTAAACAAGAGGGCAAGATTTCTTCAACACTGTGTAATGTCCCTTATATATTCAACCGATTACGGCCTCATGGACACTCTTCGTAGACCGCAAATCCTCCAAAATTTGCACCTTCTAATAGTTTCCACACAAGAATCCTGGGAACATCTTTCCAATACAGTTTTCGGGGAATTCAAAACGGATCATAATTACGTTGTATTCATCCGTCTTCGAGCGATTCCCCCAAATAATTTAAAACCTGTATTAGCACCCACAAACGATCCAAGCAACAAATTGAAGGCCTCAGAAGATTCTCCAGAAGATGTCCCAGAAGTTCTTCGAAATAATTATTTCTACCAAAATCCACAAGAGGGCGTGGATGCCCTCCGGGAAAAGCATATTCGGATCAAGATTTTTGATCTGAAGCCACAATTCTTCACCCACGCGGGTAAGACCGTGGGAACGGCCTATAATATCATTGTGAACGCGGCGGAGAAGAACAATTTCACCTTTGACCTCTCCATTGCGGGCACGACAGTGACACAGCTGGAAGACGGGACTTTGACAGGTTTTGAATTCGACCTCGTCTACAACCGATCCGACATGCTCTTCCTGTACACGGCCAGCTTTCTCCAGCACAGCAAAGTGGATTCGACCTCGTACTTTTCCACGGCGTCCATAATTTACCTCACGTCCTTGCCGTCCGTCCTCATTGACTGGAGAGCCATTATCTACCCGTTACAAAGCTCTACGTGGGCGGCCATTTTGACCAGCGCGTGCGCTATTTTCTTCGTTCTGGCGATCAAACAAATGTTTTCTAGGGAGCATGGAACTCATCTGGAGGCTGTGATATCTTCCTGGGACATCGTATTCCACTCTCTTCTTGGTCAATCGGTCACAACCATTCCGAATCCGGCTCGGTTCCTCGCGGTGGTATGGATGACCGCGTGCTTCATCTTCCTGAATTATTATTTATCCAATCTCCTCTCCTATCTAACGTATCCCACTCATGAAAACATCCCCGAGAATTTCCATCAACTGGCCATGCGCAAGGATTACCGGTTCAATGGAATCGACCTTCCCGGAGGCCCTATGGAGCAGTTCTTTAACATGACCACGAATCCGGAGTTGGTGAGCATAAGAAATCGGTATTTGCTAAATTCTGACTGGGGTCAATGTGTTCTGGATGGGATTACCAAATCGAAGGAAGTTTGCATTGGCTGGGATTTCATTATTGAAGGATTTGCCCAAACCAATGCCACCATCCATGAACAATTCTACCCGGCCTTCAAATCCCGGTCCACGCCCATTACCGTCCTTACCAATGCAATTCTCCAAAAGAATTCCCCGTTCTTGGAAGGCCTCAACGAAATCATGTTCTGGCTCCGGGACACTGGCCATTATTTCCAGTGGCAGAAGGAGGCGGAGGTCTTCATTAAGAAAGTGGGTAAAAAGTGGATGCAATCTCAAAAAATGTCCAGGATTTATGGGATTCTCCACGAGAAATTCCAGCAGTCCATCGACTCCATCGTGGAACCTTTCACCTTGACCAATCTAAGAGCTCCTTTCGGCTTTTTGGGCATCGGCATTGCTGCTGCTCTCCTCTCTTTTGCGGGGGAATTCAAATGGCTGGGCATATTTAACGAATCAAAGATCAAAGCAAAGATTTGGAGCGATTTGAAATCAAAAGAGTCAAGATTGTTTTCCCCAGAAATCATTGGGGAAGTGATGGAGCAACGGATTCGATTAGGAAAAAAAATTGGGTGAAACATACCCAATTTTCCAGCTATTAGTGGATATCGTCGTTTATAAGTATCAAAAACTGACGAAATCATATAGAACCCTTATGTACGATAATCAATTTTGATACTTAAACGACGATATATTGAATTTTGGCTGCACTGGATTGGTCATTGTCATTAGTGCCTTGTGGACAGGGCTGTGGAATTGGAATTAGAATCGAAATTTATATTCGTATTCATTCATGTTTTTGAGAATTTGAATTTGTTTTGGAATTTTTATTTTCCAGCATCAAACATTAGTATTTGTATTGGAATCCGTTGCAAATATTAACATAAATATGTTCGTAGGAAGACCGTTTTCCTAAATAATAAAATTATAAAATCAGTTGCATTTTGCATCCGTTACTGTTAACATAGTATGCCACACAACTGACACGACGCACGTACCCGTTGGCTGGCTGTGTGAGTGTCTGCATTATATTCTAAATCATTAAATGGGTTGAGTCCGAAAAATCAGAATTTTTATACTGATTGAATTTAAAACATACGTCAAGTATTACTATTGGAATTAGACTTCTTATTTGACAGACTTATTAGTGGACAGAATTAGTATTAAAATTTAAATAAAATGTGCCCGGATATGTGTTCGAATTAGAATTATTTCGTAGTATTTGAATTGATCTACTGGTATATTAGAATCTCTATTTTAACAATTGCACAGCCCTGCTTGTGGCACATAAAAATTATGTTTACTCAAGGAGATTGTAATAGCTGTAACGCTGTAAGCACGTATGTATATGTATGTTTGTATGTATGTACCTACATATGTACATGTACGTAATAGGTAAACTTAAAAGTTCGACCTTGTAACCGTAATTAAATGTTTAATTTGATGGAAAAGTCAATTTGTTTAATTCGTGTCTCATAGTTTGTCAAGTGGTCGAAGGTCGAACTCTCCATTTTCCCGAACGACCGAAAATCTGGAAGGTAATTGGTTATTTTCAAAAGTCTGATTCATATAACAAGTGTATCTCTTTAAACGATTTTTCAAAGTGTATACCCGTGTATTAAACAGATAACAACTATTGTGACGTTTAATTGTCCACAGAACAATTTTTATAATTGAAATGGTCTCAATTTGTAATCGCAAAGGCTTCTGGACCTCGATGATTGTCATTAATATTAGTTTGATTAGACACAAACGACCCGATTTACCTATTGTACACTGTCACTCAAATAATTTCTTCAACTTCAACAGCTAGTGAGATGACTACGGATATTTATATAAACATATAAGCATCAATGGGTTTTCTAAAAGGTATGCAGGATCTTAGAAACTTGAAAGACCGAACTTTCAAAGATTTGTGTATTGAGGGAGTTAATCGCTTGAATGATCAATATCTTAATTTTCCATACTTTCCCATGTCAGTCACATAAAAATATTTTCTCAGTATTTTTGCAGGGAGTTAGTATTAAGTAATTTACGCGCCGCATTATAGACATGTGTAGAATGCTTAGGCTGGAGAGTCAGAAAATAAGCATTTAATACAACAAGGCAAGCATCTGTTAGGTATGCGATACACTTTGTTATACGGGGAAATATTCAATTGAAATAAAATATTTCCTTCTTTAAATAGGAATCTTTAATCTAGAAAAAAAACTGTCGGACCCTAAGCTCCTTTGGTTTCAGGATTGTGATCATTGTCGCTAGAGCGTTGCACACTCCGTTGTTTACAATACCAGACTTACTAAAGTGCTAAATTGGTTAATGAATAAACAAAGAGTTGAATAAAAATCTTTCTCTATTGTTCCCAGGTAAACCTTTTTAATGTCATGTAACATAGGCACTTGCGCATGGGAAGACATTGCATGGGTCTACATTGTTAACTGTTTACATTATAACGTTTATCATGTAAGCAGCTATTAATCTATTAATTAATCTATTGGTCTCTAGTCTATTAAATAAAGCTCTATCAGGGAAACCAGGATGTTGTTATAGTAAGAGTTCCTTTATAGAGCGAGCTGTTATAGTGAGAGTCGTCTACCATAAACAGGATCAATCTCCTTCGTCAATCCTTTATTTACAACCTGCGAATTCTCATAGAAATTATAAACTAACTTCCCTAATAATTAATGACGCTGCTGGCATGAGTTAATGAATGGGAAAAATACTTACAAATTTGGAAGTCCAGCATTGTACCTATAAATACTATTGTGCTCTCTTGATTCTCGTGATTATTTCGTGTTTTGCCGTACAAAAAGGCAAAATAGAACCGACAAAATGGTGTAAGTCAACACTGTTCTGTTCAATTAAAATGTTCGATACTGTTTTTTTTTTTGGCCATTCGAGTATCCTCTGATGCCTTTGCAAACTTCCCGGGTGTCCATTGATCCCTTGACCATTGGTTTAAACCATGGAAAGGTAGCAGTCTATAACAGCTATTGTTAAATTTAATTGTCCGCAGCACAATTTTCCTTTCTGACACGGTGTAATTTTATAATCTTAACGACTACAGAACCTTTGATTTTAATCTGACTTGACACACATTTCAACTTGGCATGTTATAGAAATATCGGTATAATCACTCATAATTGCAAGTGTTACATGCATGTATAATGTATAACATTCCAACTGTGCCCAGTGCGATTCGATTCAGACAACTCTTCGAAAAACAGATACCTACTAGCATTCCGGCAACGGAGCTGGGAAGTACAAATTTTCGATTATGTACCGGTTCCCATCACTCACAGTTAGTATTAATCGTAAATTCTTCTATTAGTCCAGAAAAAACGCTGGACTTGACGATTATTAATTATAATTACTGCAAATTTTATTACAGTATAAAACCCGAGTCAACTTCGCGACGCTTCGCCTTATTCGCCGAATTTGGCAGCAAATGCAAAGCATGGCGGCACAGTCAAAATAAAAGACACGTAAAATTAAAAAGAGAAGTGAATCTAAACCGAATTAAACAGAATAAAATAAATAATTCAGATTTGGAAAATTTAAGAATTGGCATAATTCAGAATTGAAATGACAATGTTGTTCCAAACCAAAAAAATATCGCTTTCTAACAATGTAGCGATTTTCCAAATTCCACGTTCTTTAAATCGATTGCGTGTCTGCCGCCGTAGGCGGTGTGGGCATGCTAGTCAAGCAATATTATGTGAAATATTATAATAGTTTTTGCTCAAATACCTGCTGCCAGTGAAAATTATATTTGCGCAATAAACTGTGAGAGTCAATTTCAAAATATCCCAGTACAATTTATACACCTTGAATCGATCCAAAACAGCGTTTTGGGAATCCCAACGGTGCCAAGGTATTCAACCGTAATTCAAGTACTTACCCTGTTCCCAAAATAGGCAGTACATACTTGAATTACTTTTTTTTCAGCACTACTGCACGAGTACGAACTATTGACTGCAATAAATTATTTTGTCATTAAATAATAGGTAAATTACTATACTTGTACAATTGTAAGTATTTATCTATTTTTTCGGCACTTTCTAATTACCTAAGTATAGTTTAGATTCTACATAAATATAGTAGTTGTAGTTAGTACACCCATAGTATACACATAGGAAGGATAAAGGACAAAATGGTACAAGTGTGCAACAGTGGGTTTATGGTTATCCTCGTGACCATTGCAAAATTTCCAATATTACCATTGACCAGTTATCTCTGAAAAAAGCGATAATCTTGGTCACCCGAGATTTTTTTTCCAATTGTGACTCAATTGAACTCAGAAAATGCCCATGCGCAAATAACAACCAAAGTGATCAATATCATTCCACGCCGGTTTTGTTCGTACAAATAAAATTTGCGAAGTTAAAAATAGGTAGAGGACAAATTTTGTACGATGAATTTTAGCAAGGGCTTTTAACTTAAGTATGATTGTGGCAGAATAGATAGATAGTGCTCACCTACGCGTTCTAGAACGAATATTAACTAAGGCTTACACACATGTACACATGTATGATAAATACGTCAATCGTATGTTGTAATTAAAATCAATTCGAAAAATATTATCAGCTATATTGTTACTGGGATGCAAATAATTTCTTAAACTTCAGTGTGAAATGAGACACATAATTCAACACATATACATAATTAATAATTATAGTGTACCAAAGACCTATAAGATCATGCATAGTGGGTTATAGTTCTAACGTTACTCATTAACACATTTGTGTTTATATAGGCGTAGGCCTGAGGCTGGAGGGTTCAAAAACTGCAAGCATATTTAGCTACGTGATAAAGGAAGAAAATATACGATAAAGAAGGAAAATATGTATTAAATTAAAATAAGCTATGTAAAAAACGGAGTGATTCTAAACGAATTTGGTTTCAGTATTGTTGCCATTTACCATTTTTGAAAAAACTGAGGTTTCTACATGCAAAATGCATTTCCATCAGATGAGTACAAGTGTTCCAGCCTAGTACTTTGAGGCACCTTTTCAGACGTTGCAGGAAGTGTTTATACAATTACCAAACATTTAATTTGTCCATTTATGAAGGAAATCCATTCTATACACAATACTGTCAAATGGATCGGAACTTGAGATGTATAAAAAGCTTCATTATGCGTACGCTTTAGCCCTTACAATTACACTGATCCAATCGTCCTAAGAAAACGTTCAGGGAATAAACAAAATGCTGAACAAAAGCATTTATTATCTTTACTCCATGGCCGCCATGTTAAATATCGTACTCCTCCTTAATTGTTTTGGACAGGTGTGTTCTGCGTGAGCCGCTCGCCTCTTTATTTATTGAAGCAAGATTGTCTAGTGCAAAAATATTGGAATGGCACCCGTTCCAAATTCATTCACGTTGGAGAAATGGATTTCTACGCGGGCGGTAAAGCACTAGACCGAGTAAGTTATCAGTTTATCAACACTTTTCTTTCACGTTATGAAACAAAACTGGAATTTTTGTCAAAAACAATTTTGATGAAAAACATGTGTAAGTGGAAAACTACTCGGTTCTACCGAAAGTACTTTGGTAAATGGAAGAAATTGACGTTCTCAGTTTTAATTATGGCAAGACTCATATAATACATTGGACTTCTCGAAACAATAAGCTCCTTCCTCGGTTGTACAAGATTATTTACTGCATTAATTTGCTGCCATGTATTAATTGCTGGTGAGAACGGAAAACTTTCAACAAATAATCCCACAAGAAATTTCCAGTTCCATTGCTTTTTAATAACAAAGTAATAATTACTGGCATCCCCTGTCGTATTTAATTCCCGGTTATTAGCATTGCCTCACTTCCCATCGAATGCATTCAGACAAATTCTAGAGTAATGAAACTGTTTTTGAATTATCAATAGTAGATTGGCTAAAGCCATATAAATTGGGTTTTTCTTAATCCAGTATACATTTTAAATAGCGGTATTTTACTTGTTGTTTTTGCTCTGGAGAGAAGTAAACAGTTTAATGGTGTATTTTTTAGAACAAATGATATGGTTATTATAATAGTAAATTTTGTTCCATTTCCCAGCCTATGAGGATGTCAGTGCTTTCAATCCTGGACAATGTTTCAAACGTTCGTCATTTGGTGCGTAATTGCGACCTTCATCCCAGAAGTTCTCACGACGGATTGTCCGACAGGCGGAAGCATCCTGATGTATTTGCAAGCAAATCGAACCCATAATGAGGAATTTGGCAGTTCTACTTTGCTAGAATATTTTTTCAATGGCCTCACTCCCGTACAAATGGCGCCATTTTACGGTGCAGAACTCATCGTTGAACGATCTGCGTTAACACGGCGATTTTCTTCCCAATTGTCCACAGCCTTAATTATCACCTGGGACCAAAGTCATCAGATTCTCTTAAAATTAGTTACAGAACACCGGAATGCCAGAATTATGCCCGTGAACAGTAAAAATGTATCTTTAGCCCGAGTTTGTGATGCCTTTCGAGTCCAGAAGTCCCTGGAGAAACCCTTAATTTTACTTGTAACTCCCGAAATTCGGGAGGGAAAAGATATTGTTTCAAACGAACCTCCAGAATTCCCAAGAAAAATGACGGACTCGCTCCGAAACAGGCACTTTCGCATGGGAATATTTGATTTAAAGCCCCAATACTTCCTGTACGAAGGTCGTCCTTTTGGCACGGCCTATAATGTCATATCCGCAGCGGCGGCGAAATTTAATTTCACCTTCGACCTGGTCTTCACCGCTCCAGTGGTGATAGTGCTGGAGGATGGGACACTCGGCGGTCTGGAAAATGATTTGATCCACAACCGTGTCGACATGGTCTTCCTGTACACGGCCAGCTTTCTCCCACAAGGAAAAGTGGAGGCCAGTACATATTTCTCCACGGCATCCTTCATGTTCGTGGGGACACTCCCGTCCATCCAGATTGACTGGAGGGCTATCATCTACCCTCTGCGCGGGAGCACGTGGCTGGCCATTTTCGCCACGGCGGCGTTGGTTTGCTTCGTGATCTTCCTGCGACTGGCCGTTGCCCGGGTCCATCACGCGGGGTTACGATCCCTGGAAATCGTCTATCACTCCGTGTTAAGCCAGAACTCCGTCATTCCGTTGCCAGCTCGGAATCTGGCCACCATTTGGCTCGTCTCGTGCTTTGTCTTCAGTAATTATTACCAATCCAACCTTCTATCATATTTGACCTACCCCGCCACAGAGCCAATTCCCGAGGATTTTACGAAGCTGGCGAAGCGCCAGGATTTCCATATTGATATCCAGGATCTGCCAGGTGGGCCTATGGAGGTATATTTCAACCTAAGTACCAGCCCGTATCTCGTCCAGGTGAGGGACCGCTATCAGCGTGTTCCCAATTTGATCCAATGCGTGACGGATGCTGTTGTTACTCCGAAACAAGTGTGCATCGGCTGGGACTTCATCGTGGAAGGGATTCTGGAAACAAATGCCACCATCAATGAGCAGTTTTACCCGGCTTTTAAATCCAAATCCACCCCTTTGACTGTCCTCACCAACGTGATCTTGCAGAAGAACTCCCCCTTTTTGGGGGCCATCAACGTCGTCGTGGGCTGGTTGAGGGACACTGGACATTATTTCCAGTGGCTGGAGGAATCTCAAACCCTGATTAAGCACATTGGGAAGCAGTGGATGACGACAAGGAGATGTAGCAAGTTGCACCGGAGTTTGACAGCCAAATTTCTAGAAGCCACGTCCATGTCGGCAAAGGCCTTTGGAATAAAGAATTTGGGAGCCCTCTTCGGATTTCTCCTTACTGGCTTGCTGGTCTCAATTTTAGCCTTTGCTTGGGAAACCTCGGACTGTTCCTGTATTCCCCGGATCCGTCATCCTCAAATGAGAGTTGATGAAGAAGTTTAATTAACTTAAACTTAATTAAGTTAACTTAATTAATTAATTAATTAACTTAATTAAACTTAACTAAGTTTAATTAACGAAGGTTTGCTGACCTGAGTCCTTTCAATTTAAATGGAACCATGGGAGTGAATATTATATCGCTCGATTTGGATTGACTTTCGTTTAAGATTAAACGGAAAGCCAGAATGCTCATGGTCAAGAATTATTTTCTAATTTCTACAAGCGCAATAAAGCTTTCGGCAAGGACCCCGGGTTTGTTCGAAGTTGCTACCGCATGCCCTGAAGCCGGAGGGCATTCTCAACCCGGTCTCGCCTGGGGGTTCTGGCCAGAATAAACTCCGATGGAAATATTCTGCAAGACTCTACCATCTATGCATTATTAAAGTAACCTCAAATAAATAAGCCAACCAGACTTGTATAAGGTGCAATAAGTTTTGAAATATACCATGTTTTATTATCAAGTCTGAAATTCCTATAAGTGCTTCGTTGTTAAAAAATGCATTACTATATCAATGCCAGCGAGCAACCGCCACAACTCATTCGTATTTTAATTTGTAAGCGAAGATACATATAACATGTACACATTATACCCCTAAAAAGAGAAATACATACTTTACCAGATATCTTTGAACGGAAATTCGTACATATGTTCATATGTATGGATGTACGTATTTTCGGAAGTGCGTCATTTGCCCAAAATCGCAGAATTTTTTGTCCAAATTATGTATTGATTCTACAGAGCATAAGCTATTTTCAACTGTCTCCAGTTGGTCGTTAAATTTGAACTGCACAACATTGTAATCTCTCCCATATGAACATTTATTTGTTATTTGGCCTTATCCTCGCAAATAATTTGTCATTTGCTTCGATTGATTTGCTTCTGTTTATTCGATATTTTAGCGCATGCTAGCTTCTCCTTCTGCCTGTCTCTGTACATACAAATTATGTACATATATTCACATATTTTCTCGCGAAACATTGCTGGTGTAAAGTCAATACGTATTTATCCATTGAACGTAATAAATCAGAGCAAATGTCGCTCCAGAGTTGGCCCTGCCATTGAAAATTGGGATGTTTCCATCGTCAATTATTTATTGGCATCCTGCGAATTCTGTTGGAGTGCAACTTCCCAATAACAAATGATGTTGTTGGCTTATTTCATGAATGGACAAATAACGTCATCTGTGTACTTATAAATATACAAATCGTACATTTCTGTACATTCCAACCCTTGTCAATGTCTCAACTCCTTTCTGGTCAATTATTCCAGCTACTAACACGCAGTTCCAGAGAAAGTTTTTGGACAATAGAATCGGTGAAAATGAACAATGCATTTAATTACTTCTGACGTTGAAACGCGAATAATGTATAGGGAAATCGGTTCCCACATTTCCACGTGGATACAATGGAAAGTGTCCCCACAAAAAAGGAATTACCAGGCGCTCATGATGGCTCATAAATAAGTGGATACATCTGCTGTTCTCCGAGGCTTGTGGTGACATTGTTTGGCTGGTGACAAGTTCACTGAGAATGCCCACGTGTCCCGTTTACTTGCCAAACAATGTGTTTTGATTGCGTCAATGGTCCCGTATTTTAATTGTACTGGAAAAATCCTCCCATCTTCGGGTCTTATTCAGCTGGAACTAGCGATAAGTGGTTGCATGTGTGCTTCAAAGATCATCCAAATATTTTGGACTGCCGTTAGTCATATCTTGGTGGTCCTTCTGATAACTTGTAAGGGCATAAAGATAACGTCCGCGAACATCTTTTCAATAATACCTGAATATTTCCAATTTCCATCAAAAGGAATTTTTAATAGGTATTTAAGAAATTGCGTGCACAACTTCAATTTAAAATGAATATTTACTTGGGACCAAAATCCATTTGGTCGCAAATCATAATAATTTCCATATACGTGTGCTTGACCAAGTCTGAGAATGAGTCCCATTGGACTTTCTCCATAAAAGGTACATCTTGCTCAACCAGCATCTTTACAGATTCCAAGCTAAATGAGCAATCCCATGCTGCTGTCAGCGCCCAACTCCGGGAATTTCCCCTTCCCAGAAGACTTTTGAACCAGGAAATGCGACAAGATGTCCTTGCTCGCGAGGTGGAAAAGAAGAAGGAATATAATAAATTCCAAAATTTCTGCCAAATGCTCATATTTTATCCCCAAGAATGGCAGCAAGCCTGGAAGGACTTCCACATTTATTCTGAGCAAATAACCAAGATGCACCTTCTGATCCAGGGCCTGGAGTCGCTGGATAAATTCCAAGAATTCCAGCCTCCCATGGACATCTTCGTGCCGGCGAGCACCTACGTGGTTGTTAATTGCTGGGATTTCCCCCAAAATAACGTTCCATCCCCCGCCAAAGGGCGGCACCTCCGTGGGACGGACTTGCTCCGAAATAGGCACTTCCGCATGCAATTCTTCGATTTGCGTCCCCAATATTTGACTGATGGGAAAACTGCCCAAGGGACTTATTACAATATCGTCAAATATGGGGCGAAAAAATTAAATTTCACCTTTGACACCCACTTGGCAAAGACAAAGGTATCAAAATTGGAGGATGGGACCTTCACCGGATTCCATTTTGATGTCCTCCACAATAGGACGGACATGCTGATTTTATTCACGACCAAATTTTTATCCAAGTACAAGCTGGATTGCTCCTCGTATTTTAATACGGTGTCCATCATCTTCTCTACGGCCCTCCCCTCCGTCGTCTTGGATTGGCGGGCACTGATTTATCCCCTGCAGCCGAGTACTTGGGTGGTAATTTTTCTATTTGCCATCGTCGTGTGCTTGGTTCTGTGGTTAAAACTTCGATTTTGGGGGCACCCCGAGTCGGTCGTCATTGCCCTGGAGATCGTCTTCCAGTCTTTGTTGGGTCAGAGCACGACCATTCCATATAAGGCAAGGAGTTTGGCCATCATCTGGATGGTAGGGTGCTTCCTCTTCCTCAATTATTATACCTCAAACCTCCTCTCATACCTCACATATCACGAGGCCGAGGTCATTCCCACGGATTATGAATCCCTGGCACTTCGCCGGGATTACCGCATCGGGATCTTTGCCCTCCCGGGCGGTCCCATGGAGCTCTTCTTCAGCGCGACGCGGGACAAGCATCTGGTGAATATCCGGAGTCGCTATAAACTTTATCCAAATTGGCTCAAATGCGTCACGGACGCCATAACGAAGCAAAAGCAGGCTTGCATCGGCGAGGATTTCATAACGAAAAGCTTCATCCAGATGAATTTGACTATTAATGAGCGATTCATTCCCGGATATCTCACAAAGGACACGCCCATGACCATTTACACGACGGCCGTCCTCCGGAAATTTTCCCCCTTCACCGATGGCATCGACCAACTTGTACAATGGTTCCGAGACACCGGCCATCAGCATCACTGGCTGGACGAGGCGGAATATGCCACTAAGAAGCTCGGGAAGAATTGGATGGCCACCCAGAAGCACACTTCCTTTTACCGGCGACTGCATCATGCCTTTCTCCAGGATTCCGACGGACATGACGTGCAAGCTTTTACGGTAAATAATTTCCTGGCGCCATTTTTTGCTCTCGTGGGCGGGACTATTCTTGGACTTTTTGCATTTTTCCGGGAGATTTTGGTGAAGAAGCGCCCCAGAACATGGGCGAAGCGTATTCATCCTTTCGTCCCAAGTCAAGGAATCAAATCTATGCCTGTGCATTCCGACGATTTAACCTTGGAGACTAAATTTTGAATAGTTGACCGGTCTTCCATTACGCATTAAATGTACATACGTAGTGTATTTCAAGTTTGAAATAAATAAAGTATAAAATAAAATAAATATTTAGCGATTAGATGTAATGCAATTTTGCGTCATCATTTTAAAATCTCCTCAGTGGAACTTTAAGAAAGATTATTTCCTCTTAGCAATGGGACACAAACACTATGTAGTATGTAATTTTTATTTTAATAAATTAAATGTAATTAAATTAATTTTGAATCCAGGAAATGCAAGGCTCACGGAATGTATCTAATATTTCCTAAATAATTGGCGGCATAATTCATAGCAAGTATTCATAAAAAATGTTGATTCATTTGAAGCATCTTTTTTCATTTGAAGCATCAAGGATGTTTTTTAGTTCTTGGATTGCTCTTTTCCTGGAAAGACGCTTCCATAGTAGTAACCTTGAGCTTGAATCACAATAACTTTGTGTATAGGATTTCCCCCTCTCGTTTTTTTTGACCTCAGTCAATATTTTTTAGCCGGAAAAAAGAATGCCGACGTGGAAAAACCCTTCATCATTAATTTACTCAAGCAAAAAAAAAAGCTCGGAGAATAAAAAAATAATTGACCACACCTATACTTGACATGACGTAATAGGCCTAGGCTTCCAACTGTAAGCCGCCTTGGTGGTACCATACAAAGATAATAAAAGAAAAACAAGTTGTAATAAGTCCAAAGAGTGCTTTAACCGGTTCAAAAAGTCCATGTACCCGATCCGAGTCAATAGAAAGACTCCCAAGAGAATTCTGGCAAAAACAATCTTTGCGTGTGCATGCATAAATAGACAACAACCAGTCTTGTTTACAAATGAGAGGCGGTTGAAAATTAAATTGAGTCTCAGATCCTCAGTTTTTGACACAAGTTCGTGACAATAGCATCAGTAGTGGTATCAACCATAAAGAGAGATACAAAAACATCCTGATAACAAAGTTGCATTCATTATTATGTATTTTTTTTTATTATTTCCCCGTACAAAAACATTCCAAGTGACTCCAAGGATAGTACAGATCCCATCAAAAGGCACTTCACAAGGGAAATAAAATAAAGGGACATGGTGACTTTGACTATTATTGTGAACGACAGAAAAAAAAATAACAATGGTAAGCACGGCGACAATCCTCCTGTGAATGATGGGGTTTACTCAAGAGGAACTGCATAGGTCTATATATACGTGTAATATATACATACATATTATATACTTTAATCAAAGACATTAAACTGATGATAATCAATGTCACCTTCCCTTTTCCTTTGTTTTTTTGGCGGTGCTAATTAATTCATTGAGAATATATGGGGCATTCTGCAAGTTTCTGTGCCAGTGTCAACTAACGAAAAAAATACATTCTCACATTGTTCTTTCTATACTTTCAAACCCCTTCACGGGTGAGTAAAAAAAAGGAGAGACAAGGAAAAAAAAAGAATAGGAAGAAGCAAAATTTTTGGGTGTACATAACTGTAGATATAAAAAGACTAACAAGTTTAAGAGTGAGTATGGTTCCAAGTGAGTACACAATGCTTAAGATAATAATAGACAAGGTGAGTATAGTATTTGCTTGGCTATCCCACACGCTAAAGTGTGCTTAGGGGAATTCACAACTGTGTAAAAACGTCTGTTTACAGATCACTCAAGTATTAAGTCGTGTAACCTTGCTGAAAAAACTGTACAAAAGCTACAGTTTGACGAGTATAATATTTGCCTAAAGAACTAATGAGAGTCTTTATACGTGAAAAAAAACTATTATTGTCCACGTTTTCTTTCTGCTCGAAATGATTTTGTTCATTGTATGTTCATGTACATATGTATAACAACGTATTTGCATATGTTGTTGACTCTGGGGTTGAATCAGGAGAAAAAAGGGTTATCAGGAAAGAATCATTTGAGCACAGTTTCTTTTTACATGTTTGTAGCCGATCCTTCCTTCCCTTCTTCCTTCCTTCCTGACTCCCTTTCCCCCCTAAATGCGTGGGAGGATTTCTGTAGTATTTTGGAAACAGTTCCTCAAAAGTTCCGTTTGAGCTATTGTTAGATGATCTGGGCTTGAGTGGTCTCATTCCTATTTTAGTGTTTGTAGTGTGATAATCTGTTTTTCCAAAAGTTTTGACATTTACATATGTATCTTCATTTATGGAGCATGTACGGTTCTCCGCCGTCTTTCTGATGTTCGGCTGCTTCCGCTTCTCCAATGCGACGACCGTCCAGTTTTTGGAGGAATTGGGTTTGTACCTTTGTTTTTTTAATTTATACTTTTAAAAAAAATTATTTATTTGTATTGACAAATTGGGATATTATGGGATTTTGTATGGGACGGGATCCCCGACGTATTTATTTCCTTGAAAAAATACATGTGCTTTAATAGGAGAAATCCCGGTCAAGCGATATCCACTGACCATCTCCGGCTTCTCCTCTGGAGGCAATATGGCCCAGCAAGTGCAGGTGGCTTTTTCATCTTGCTTTAATGGATCCGCCGCCTTTGCCTCAGGTATAATTCTTCAGTGACCCTTGTGATCAGTGTTTTTAGCCAGCTAAAATATAAAATATAGAGTATAAATATAAATCATAAATATATATTATTACACATTAAATTATAATTATAAATTTAATATATAATTACAAACTAAATTACAATTGTAAATTTAATACACTTATAAATTTGATTACAAACTAAACTACAATTGTAAATTTAATACACTTATAAATTTGATTACAAACTAAATTACAATTGTAAATTTAATACACTTATAAATTTGATTACAAACTAAATTACAATTGTAAATAATTTAATAAGCTTATAAATTTAATTACAAATATAAATTAGTACATGAATGTGTAATATAAATTTTAATATATATAAATTTTAATTCACATTAAATTTCAGGATTTTAGTGAAGGTCATGAATTTAAAAATATATTTAATTTGAAATTTTAGTGCCTTATCACTGCGGTACAAATGGCTACAGGAACTACCGGTTTAGGTGTAATTTCGGATTGCGCAGTGTGACAGATTTTGTGGGTGATGCGCATAGATTTGAAAATCAGGGGAAAATTGATTCCTTGGACAATCTGAAGAATCAGTACCATTACCATTTTATTCCTAAAAGGGACACGCTGGTTCTTGGAAGTACGTGCCAGTTCTACTTTTTTTGCCCGTTGATCTGTCGTAAATTAATTTATTTTCCCTTCAGGTGAAAATTTATTCAGGTAGCATCTCTGCTACCGGATTTTTTTTAAACAAATGGAGTTATTATTATTATTTTTTAAATCGTACAGAAGCGGCAGTTCGGGCGAACACGGCGGAATTCTACAAGCAGGTGGGGATGAAGCCTTCCCACATCAAATTGGTCTTCAAACAGTCGGATCATTATATGGTAAAATCTCCAAAAAATACGGATAATTTAATTTATTCGTCTTATTTCATTCTTTCTATGTTCTTGAATGCGAAAAGTAGGAAAAAACAATATCTTCGAGTGTTCCAAAATTATTTTTTCTCCTATTTCAAAGCCCACCTCACGTCACTACGAAACGAAATGTACCAATTCCTTGCGATTCAGAACGCGCGTGATTCTCCTGGGGATGAACACGACGGGGGCGGCAGACTGTAATTATGATGGAGCTTTTGAAGCCCTCAGCTTTTTGTTTCAGGATCAACGCCAGCTCATTCGTCCAGCAGGTAAGCATTAAGAAATTATAATTATATCTAGCTGAATGTCTAGCCCTGAAGATTTAATTTAATTTAATTCTACACATGTTTTACAATTAATTTTGTTTTAATATAAAATGTCTTTACGTGCACACATTAATTAATTAATTAATTAATTAATGCTTTATCGTATTGCTGAATTTGTAATAAATTTTATATTATTCTACCGTGATTCTTATTATAAGGTGAAATAAAATTGGAGCCATTGCGTGTCTTCAACCAAAGTAAATATATTCACACAAATTTGCGGATCATGGACCCCGTGGGCTACCTCTATGTTCCTTATAATTGCTCCCGAGGTGCCCTCTGCAACGTCCACATAGCTCTCCATGGCTGTCGTGGCTCAAGGTATATTTCTCTAATTTTTTTCATTTTTAATAGTCGGCTCTCACTATAACAGCTCTCTCCATAAAAGCACTCTTACTATAACACCATCCCCCCGAGAGCTTTATAATGTAAACTGCTCCTTCTATAACAGCACGTGCTATAACTATGAATTCTGCTAGAACAGCAGGAATTTTCCTCCCCCAGCCCACATTTCTCTCACTATCACAGCATTTTCTTTCTATACCAGGATTCAGCCACCATCATACCCCTTTAACATCTTTTTCTCTATAAAGGCACTTAAACTTTCCAGTAACACTTTATTCCTTTTTCAACGAAAATTCAATGTTTTTAGTAAAATTGAGTAAATATTGATACATTTTTTTAAATTATGAAGCTGTTACCTGGAATTGGTCTTGATTAATATTATTATTTTTTTACCCAATTTTCTATAGCAGCATCTTGCTGTAAAAGCACAATTTCATTAGCAGATAGGGTGCTGGTATAGTGAGAATTGGCTGTGTATTTTATAATTTATGTTTAACCAATTTTTTAATTGGCCTGTTTAGCAGGTGTTAGTATATATCTTGGTTTTCAATGTTTTAGTAGCTGAGTGTTTTCATAATTAGTGGTTAATAATTTTAATTAAAATTCCTATTGGACCAATAATTGCATTCGTATATTGTAGGAGCGCCGTTGGGTCAGGATTTATAACCCGAAGTGGATATCTGGACGTGGCCGAAGTCAATAACATCGTGATGCTCTTCCCCCAATCTATTCCCTTCCCCGGAAATCCTCACGGCTGCTGGGATGTTTTTGAGGCCACGGGACCCGACGCAGGTTTCTTTGTCTTTAAACAATTAGCTGCATTTAATTTTTAATGAATTACATTTTGGACCAAAACTGAGTGCTTTTTCTACTCACAGCCACGAAAAATGGATTACAAATGCAGGCCATGATGGAAATGGTGAAGGCAGTTGCTGGAATCAAGGATTGTGGGAGCTGAAATAAATATTAAAATAAGTACCATATACTATATATATATGCATAATGTACATACATACTCCTATTATAATATTCTCCTTCAAAAATTCTGAAAAATGCTCATAAAATAGACTTCGATTGTACAAATATTTTACAAAAAAAGCACTAAAAGTGTGAAAGTGATCTAGAAAATTTCCGTATTTAATGGAATTGCTCAAGCCCCAGTTTTATTGGTTGGCTTGAACCCCTGTTATTTATGTGTCATCTCCTGAATAAATGAAAACGTGACCAAAAACTTGGGTATTGTTGTTATGCGAGGAAAACATCGCTTTGGACTCCGGGCTTTTCTCCGTATGTACGGCACGTGTCTTTCTCTGAGTATATTTATGCCTGTACTTCACCCACGAGTCTTAAAGGGTTGGCTTTGTGCTCGAGAAGCGCTAAAGAATGTATTGTCCCAAGATCTGATTTAATGCCTTTCAGTTGCAGCCGTTGTTTACCTCCTGGCTGTTACCTATATAGTAAGAACAGCTATTGTATTTGAAACCAACTGTAAATGCACCCGAAGCATCAAAAATAGATTTCTATGGATAAATATATTAATACCTAAACCAAACTTTGGGAACAAATTTTTTTTGCTCTTACATTGTCCAGTCTTTTTATGGGGCAAATCCGAAGGCGTGGCAGGCCATCAGGATGCTCCTCTTTTGGACTTGTGTATTCTTAACCTTAGATTTCCGATCCTGGGGATTCCAGCACCGGATTTTCCCTTTTAAAAAATTGCTAAATTTCATAATTGCCAGGGCGGAAGTGAAATCCAACCTGGAATCCTGCACAATCCTCACTCTGATTGAGCATCTTCCCCCGAGGGAACTTCCCCTTGTCTTCAATAATGCCCGGGGGAATTATAATCCCAATCTTCTATCACACAATAATTCACTATTGATTTCACGGTCACGTAATTTTACGAATATTAAGTATTCCATGCCCTGCACGGTCATTACATATTCTGTCTCAACCCTAAATTCCATTGAAACCATGGACAAATTGTGGATTAGCCGACTTCCCGGAGGAAGCCTTTTCTCCTACCATTTGGTGTTTCTGCCTCACTCGAATTTTTGGGCAAACCCCAGGACCTCTCACTTGTGTCAAATGATGCACAATTTCCTCATTTTGAGTCCGAGTGAAAATGACGGAGAAAATACCTTAGAAATTCGAATACCTCGGGTATTTTGGATCAATACCTTGTACCTACTTGGCTCCTACAATTTCCAAACGGGAAAATTCCACCTAGAAAATATTGTTTTGGAACAGCGCTGGAAGGATTTCCAGGGGGCGGTCATTACCATTGGGGTCACTCCGGAATACAGTGAAAATAGCTTCGAAAACTACCAACAAGATAGGAAACTCCAGCATCCGGGCATCGCCCTCTTCACGTACATCTACGCCCACGCCAATGCCACGATGGCCCTGGCGGGCACGGACGCCTACGGAACTAAAGTGGACGACAAAATCTGGACGGGCACGGTGGGCCTCGTGGCCAATCGTCTAGCTCAACTCACAAGTTTCCTGGGAATCTCGGAATACGAACGAAGTGAGGTCCTTTCATATTCCCCGATTCTCTTCTTCGATTCCGTCGTATTCATTGCTAGGATCTCCCAACCGTTGAAAGGGACCTTCACCACTCTCCTTCGACCCTTTAGCACCTGGGTGTGGGTCCTCACGTACTCGGCCCTGGGCGTGGTTTTGACCTGCCTCAAACTCATCCTGTATTGTGATGGGTTTACGAAGCAAATAAATAATCTCCAGCTCCTCCTTCGACCCGCCATTGACCAGTCCAGTGACTTTAACCAGTCCTACATGGACAATCCCAAGGTCCGTTTTGTTTTTGCCGTCTGGCTCCTCTGCCTCATAGTCTTGAACCAGGGCTATAAATGCAAGTTGATTGCCGCCATTGTCAATCCCCAGCACGAAAAAATCCCGGGCACTTTCGCTCAGTTACTGGAATCGGATTATGCCGTGGGTGGGATGCAGTACACGGGCAGTCTTTTTGAGGTCAAATTGAAACGACTGAGAAATCAGCTGGGCAACCGGGTTAGGGCGAGGATCGTCAATTATGAGTATGGAGACACAAAGGTAAGGACATGCATTTTGGACATCAAAGAACCAAATCTTTGATGTCCAGATTAGTTAGCCTAATCTGGACATTAAATTCTTGCATTGAATTAGCACATTACATGAGAAGTTGATTTAAATGAGAAAATAAATCCCTAGTGCTTCCTCCAAGTCCTACACGACGATTTCGTGTGCATGGGCTTTCGAAAGCAATTGGAGCATTTCGCCCTCTGGTTTCTCCTGGACATTAACGGACGGCAGCTATTTAAATTTTCTACGGATTACCTCTTTCCCATCAGCGGAGCCGTGGGATACTCTAAGGACTTCCCTCATTTTCAGGGTAAGATTTTTTGGAAAATTAAAAATGAAAGAGACAATAAGGAAGGAACCGGGAAAGTTTTTAATATACAAACTAATGTATATTTAAATTATCTATGTAGAAAATTTTGATGAGGCATCAAGCAGAATGTTAGCTGGTGGGATGAACCTCAAATGGTTTGTCATGGTCTACTCTTCCTTCCGGTCGCAAGGCAAGGACTTTGCGGAGTTGTACGATCGACATGACGCCCACCGTCAAACCAGCATCAACCAAATGCTTCCTCATTTCATTAAAGTCTTTTGCTACGGAATCACATCATATGGCTCTGTTCTGGTGGCGGAAAACCTCTTATTTTATTTTGAGAAACTCCGTCATGCGAGAAGTGTGCCTATCAATGTATTTTAAGCACCTCAATTCTTAATGGATGGCGTATGAACGAGTCAAAAAATTTAACGTTGGGTTGCTACAATTAAATTTTTGAACAGCCACATGAGCACACAATGTGTACTTTTACACATTTATATGTTGATTTTATACTATTCCACGCTATAGTTACATTAGCTCAGTCGGGATCGTTACAGATATAATCTGCACATCCTCACCGGGATTAATTACAATAATAATTGTGTTATTGTCACCATGTCCAGCAGATGGTGTTGATCCTATTCACAACAAACTCAAGTGTACCAATGTCTCTATGTATAATGCATAAACCTCCGTTTTAATAAATGTCAGTTCATATAATATTTTTTTATTAAGCAACAATGATTACAAAAAGTTAATATTATAGCCTCTAGCACATGAACAAAACAATTGAAAATCTATAGCACACCGTCCACATCCAATTAACTATCCCTCCTCTATTTACTTGTTATTATTCGAACTGGATATTCGACTAAATCCTCGTCCCAGCTGCTTCCTCACCTTCTTGGTGCAGGTAAAGATCCAAAAAATGATGAAATCCCGGAAACAATGAACAACCGTGAGGACCAGGCGGATCCATGCCGCAATGGATCCGGGGATGAATTCCGCCACCAATTCCACCAGTAAAGATGATCCCATGATCAGAAATAGTTTTCCTAACAGCCGAAATCTGTATAGTGGAGGCAAAAATATTTTTATAGTTACGTGGAAATACACGAAACGAATTAAAAGGCTAATCTTAACTTTATTGTAGGTGATCTGGTCTACAATATTTAATTGTACTTACTGCCTCTTCTTTTTCCGAGTCCGACTATTATTATGTGTCCGCATGTCCTCTTGCTCCAAACAGAACAAAGTGCGCATGCAGAGGCAGCTGAAGGTCAGGTTACAGAGGTAGAGCAGAAGGTCAATGCTCACCAAGTAGTACAGGTAGGCCGAGTAACTCACCTGGCAAATGTGCCGCCCATACTCAGGCCGAATTATGTTGGTCGACTCACTGTTAATATTTCAATATAAGTATGTACATTAATTTTTATTCTATGTCAAATATTAGAACAACTATAAAAAACCAGATTTTTCCAGTTCTCATGCTCAATTTTGGTATAGGGTTTTTTTCACCATTTTTCACTCTCAAAATTCCAGTATACAGATTTAATTTTTATCCTATGTCAAATATTAGAACATCCATATAAAAGCCAGATTTTTCCAGTTCTGAAGCTCAATTTTGGATTTTTTATAGTAAAAAATAACACTCACATCGCCTCCACATCAATAAGGACAAAGACGGAAATCATCATGACGGGGATTCCAAAGCCGAAGAGACAATAAATAATGAATTTCTTCCCACCACGAGACCGATGTGACAAAGGCACCATGGACCTGCATAATAATAATAATAAAAATAATAATGGCACGCATCAGGACATCACACAACAGTGAAGTGTGGGAACCTTCCCACGTGCTCCATGCAAATGGCAAAATAATTATTTTTGTAACTTTTGTATTAAAAAACGAAATTATACCGTACCCCATTGTGGCCCACATGTCATAACTGAGAATAGTCATCCAAATATAAGTTGCAATGTTAAAGTAATGGTGAGCCACGCCTGTCGTTAAAAGGAATATATGCATAATTGAGAAAAAATCTTTGAAGCAATCTTTGAAGTAATAATCTTCCCATGACCTGATAATTTTTGCAGACAAATTTTTTTTAAGATATGCAATTCCTCAATGAGAATAATGACTGGTTCCATGTACTAAAATTAGAAAAAATGGATATTTGTATGTGTGTAGTATATACTCATTAAAAAGCATCCGGTGGTGGCGATGAATTGGACGTTCCAGAAGATGAGTCCAAAGGCAAATCCATCGAAGGCATGCTCCACACCAGCACAGAAGCAGAAGCTGGCAATGGTCCAACCATGAATGTTCTGTTCCTTCCAAAGTATCACGTAGACTAAGACCGTCACTAACAAAAGAAAGGATGTAATAAAACGGAAGGCACACATTACTTTGAGGATGCCATCACGGTTCCTCTCCTTTAAAAGCCCAATAATAAAGAACAAAAAAAACACTCCCTTACAACACACATTCATTCTCCAAAAAAAGTAAGATTTTTAAATTAAGATTTTTTTATTGGAGGGGAAATTTCTCGAAGGCATTTCTTACGTAAACATCTCGAGGCTTGTAGCATTTGAACATTATTTTATTGGACCATTGCCGGACGAAAAGGGACGTTTCGCCCATTTCGAGGAGGCCATCGATGCAGAAATCCGAGGATTTGCGCTCTCGCCAGTGCGTCGAACCCCGACGGCGGAAAAGGACTTGGCCCGTGTCGAGCACCACAATGCTTAAATAATTCGGGAATAAATAATTAATATTTAATAAATAATAAAATAAACATAAATTAAATAGGTAATTAACAATAAATAATTAAATAAAAGCTGGTCTAATTTAAGTATGATGAGATATGATTTTAATTAGACCATTTTAGGGGAGATAATAACTAATTAAGAGCAAAATTTAGTCATAATACAAACTTTTACAGGGGAAAAATTCATGTTTTTTATTTTTTTAATGTAACAAATTAAGAAAGAAGTTTACTCGTAAAGGAACAATTTCGTGGATCTGGAGTGCGTGGCATAGATCTGGCGGTCATGACGGCACTTGGGAAAGCCTTCTATGTAATACGGCTGGATGTCCTCCACCACGTCCAACTCGTAGATGCTGTCCGAAGAGTTTCTCTTCCGGTAAAAGTAGGGCAGCCAATGATTTTGCTGAGGCACACACATCGGCTCAATATGCATGGACTGTCGGAGGTCACGGGCAATGACCCAGCCCACGGGGCAGCACTTGGGAATGCAAGGGTCACCCTTTCCACACCGAGGAATACATGCCCGGATGGTGATCCGATGGTCCGTAATTCTAATATATTGACCATAAATTCACATGATCCCTAATTCTCAGCTTGCCCCTGTTTGCACCAAAGGACACAAAATAAAACACTAATAATACTTAAATCGACTTACCGTAAAACGCAATAACTCTGCGGGGGATAATAATGCGAGCCCCTCCGGAAGTAACCAGTTGAAGTAAAAAATTTGGCTCGGGTAGAATTCACATTAATATTAAATTCCGTCTGATCGTCACAATGTAAATGGGCTTGTTTGAGGCCAAACTCGAACCTCTCGTCCCGGTGACTTCCATTCTCTCTTAATCGCCTGGGGATAATCCAAGTCACCACATCCACGTGACCCGCCTCGGGACATTTCTGCAGGATCTTCTTGGGGTGGGCATAATTTTCGGGGGAGAAGACCTGTACGTGACCCGAGATATGAGTGAGGTCACTGAGGAAGATGTAGGTTATTATGAGCCAACTTTTGCCCATTTTTTAAGTTTGGAAATTATTTTGAAAAATTGGGCAAACAAATTTTGGACAGAGATTTCTAACACATCTAATACTTACGTCTCCTAGGGAAATACTGGGAGTGTATCGTGAGCATTGCGTTAGCGTTGGGGAAAGCATTTTCTAGAGAGAGAGAGAGAGAGAGAGAGAGAGAGAATGGGCGAGATACAGAGTGAGAGAGACAGAGAGAGAAACAGGAATGGCATTAGCACTTCATTATATTTATAACTTTTCCATTATGAATCTCGTTATTGCCATCCTATTTTTTCCTTCTCTCCGTCACGAGAACAAAGTCTCAATACAGAGGAATTTACTCTTCTGCACGTACAACTAACATGACAAACAGATTTGTTCTCTTTCCCCTTTATTACGCACATAATGTATATAATGGAGCTAATTAATTCTTTCTCAGGTTTCATTTCACAGTGACGAAAGGTGATGATGAGCATGCGAAAGAGCGTGAATTATTACTTATTAGTATATTACTCAGCCCCTTTGTGTTCAACAAACCCATCAAATGCCTCACGCTACTAAAACACCTTGAACACTGTCACTCATTGTCAGAGTTAAAACATTTTGTACCACTCAAACATTTGCTCCCTCCCCGGACTACGCGTAAATAATGTGATAGTTTTTAATTCGAATTGTACTATACGCTCCTCGCTCTAATTGCGTACACGTGGACACATGTTTGTATTTTCGACAACAAAGCAATCCTATACTTACACTAGAACGGAAAGGATCCCAAGAAATAACCATTTTTATATCATGCAGACATGTCCAGTAGTTTTGGACAGAAGCCGGTGAAAGCATGATAACACGCAATGAATATACATGAATATGTATTATTACTACAATAGTGAATTATTATAATTAATATCTAGCAGAAATTAGAACATTAAAAATAGAAAGGAGTGCATTTGGAGTTAGAAATTTTGGTATGCTTTGCCGTACCGTTGTTGTACGCTTTATTCCGATGACATCAGATCATCAGACGCATAGTTCGTGTCTTCTGATATTGTAATACAGTCGACTCTCTCTATGACAGCACCCTATAAAGCAGCTTTTTGCCTGTTATAGAGAAAGACCGTTAGAGAAAACAGCCATTCCTATGTCAAAAATTGGAGAAAGTTTTTGAGGGGAGCATTTTGTGGTGCTGTTATAGAGTGAGAACTCTTATAAGGGAGGCCGTTATAGAGAGAGCCCACTGTATGCGTCTAACAGTGATTGAATGAGAAACTCCAGGAAAGAAATGGCAGTATAGAAATACATGATTGAACTACTACGTGAAAGCATTTCTTGAGTGTGAAAAAGGTTTTTCGTATTTATTAATTTTGAAATTCCTTTGAAAATTCTTCACGGATAAAGGTTGATTTAAAAAAAATAACGGTAGACACCGTTCGGGGACATTAAGGTGGATTCGGAATTGTAAAATTAGACGAGGGGAAGTTGGTTGATCCAGCTGCTGAAGTGAGCAACTCGGGTGTACACTCCGGGGTAGTTGGGACGGGCACATCCGATACCCCAAGACACAATCCCGTGAAGGGTGTTTCCTTCGACCAATGGGCCACCAGAATCTCCTTGGCAAGAGTCCTTTCCTCCGGATCCCAACTCACCGGCGCAGATCATGCTATCTCTGATATCTCCGGGGTATGCTCTCTCACTGTTAACCAAAATGAAATAATTTGATCAAAACATGAACACACTGAAACAATTAAACATTTTCCGGGCATAATATTGCATATACACAAGAGCTATTAAAGGGGATATTTACCATGCTGCCTGATCAACGACGGGGACAGTGACGGTTCTGAGGGTATCAGGAGAGCCGCCACCTTCGGAGGTCGCTCCCCATCCGGTGATGGTGACACGGCCATTGGGCGCAGAGCCACTGCTAGGAATGTTGACGGCCCGGGTTCTGTGGGAGTCTCCGATTTGGAGGGGAGAGGCCAAGTAGAGGACAGCAATGTCATTGATGAGGTTGTTGGTATCCCAATTGGGGTGCAATTCGTAACGGCTAACTTTCACCTTGCGTTGGGCACCAGACTCGGGACTTCGGATGTTGTTCAAACCGGCACTGACGGAGAAAGCGCTGGCTCCAGCGATTTCGGCGCAGTGAGCGGCCGTGAGGACGCGGTTGGCATCCAAAATGGAACCTCCGCAGAGATGACCGCCATAGTACTCCATGGAGACTTGATGGGGAACAGAGCCCACGGGGGCAACAGTTCCACCAACAATCCTCTCCCGGCCACCGAGTTTCAAGTGACGGGGAAGAGCTAAAAAAATGACAAAAAACAATTTAATACATTGAATTTTGTTCCGAATAAAATTTCAGGAATTTTGTTCCGTATAAAATTTCAGGAATTTTGTTCCGAATAAAATTTCAGGAATTTTGTTCCGAATAAAATTTCAGGAATTTTGTTCCGTATAAAATGTCTGGAATTTTGTTTTGTAATTTTTAAAATAATTTTAATTAAAAATTTAATTGAAAGCCAAAATCTTACCATTGCTTTGACCAACTAAGGCCACAAGAGCGAGAGCGAGGAAGAGCTTTGCCATTTTGGAGAAGTTTTTGGTGCCTTGTGATGATTTGGGTCCGAGTTTTTATACCAAGAGAAAGAGCATTGTGTACCGATACAGTTTGATATCTGCACTTGAGAATTCCCCGATGGCCTAACATGAATACATTCGGTGTGGTGAACTTGACCAAATCCGTGTTTTTAGCACGTATAATCTATATGTACAGATATTTCACTGTCACCACCTTGCACTCTCATGAACATCCATTGTTTTGATTCCTCAGGCGCCTTTTTTCCCCTATCAGGCTTCTGTTGTCAAATATTGTATTGATTCTGATTATAGATGGGATGTCTAGGAAAAATATGGTGCAGTAGTATTCATTGTGGCTTTGGATCAAGTCCTTGCGAAATTTTTCAATCGGGATTTCCCCGGGATATTAGCCCGGGCTTATCAGCCCTCTTCAACTTGTCAAGTTCAATTGTTGGATTGTTTAGCCCTTGAGTGATTCCAGAGAAAACTACAGAATTATGAGCATGTGCTTTCTGTTGTCTTTTACGAGTCCCGGACTTTCTAGGCGGTTACTGGCATACTAGGAGAAACACTGCACAGTGTACATTTGTTAGTCGTACGTAATATATTATGTGTTGATCACGACCGTTCTCTTTTAACCTCCAAATATGTACATGTACACGTGTAGGCGTTAATGCGAACGAATTATTGCCAGGTGTATCCATTCCATTATAATCCCTGTGAACTAGCATTTGCATTTATTAATAGAAGTGAAGTATCCGGGGGAATGCCAGTCCTGCAGATGGGCTGATTTAGATTGTTTATTGTTTTGCCCATTTTGTTATGGCAGTGTATGAAATACAGAATTAATCGTTGAAAAAATTGGCAAACACAAACTACAAGATCATTTTTCATAAGACATCTAACGCAGCAAATCGTCTCTCTGTGTCCCTTTTCTCTTCCAATTGTACCATTTTGAAATGCCATTTTATGCACTTTCTGTAAATTGCAAATTCTGATTCGGTTTTTCAATTACAACGTATTTCTTTCAGCTCAGAGACACTGTTCTTCCGCGAAATAAAATCTCTGGTTGATACAGAGTTTTATTGTGAATGACCACAAATGTCCCATCGAAATCTTATAAGAATTGCCAGATCTCTTCCAAAATTGGAAATTTTCCAAGCCTTTTTAACTTTGCGCAGAAAACCCGCCATAACTTGGTCAATTCTGGTTGGGTCTGGATTTACTAGATCCGCAAAAAAAATACTGTGCTAGGCTCTTTACATCATTTTCATCATTAATTAGTCAAAATCAGTTCTTTGATGCATCAATTTGGGATTGAGATACATACAAGGCGTAAACGAAACACTTTTGTTTAACGTAATTCAGGCGTTAATTGGTCTTGATAAGCCTGGTTAGCATCAATTACTGTAAGTGCAAAAAATTTAGGACTATAAAGGCGCATACAAGTATGATGTAAAATAAGCAGTGTACGTTCAAGGTTAAAAAACTAGCATTAAGTAAAATATCTTTACATGTTGATTGGTGACCATTTGCATCAGACATTAATCATTTATAGCCTGTCCATTTTAACACGTTTTTCAACTGAACGCTTGAAGAGGTATTTAATAAAGCCACTGAAACGATAACTGATTAACTAACCATTACGAGAAAATTCAGCCATTTAGCGGAGAAACTAGCATGTGGCGTTAAGGCATTACTTCCAAACCGAATTTAACATGACTATTAATTAATCTTCGTGAAACACAGTATTTATAAATAACAATTACGTAACGGGAAATAGTAAGAGATTTTATTGATATATGTACATATGTGAAATCTCCCCTTCAATATGCATAACGGGCAATAGATTCACGTCTTTGCTTATAACTATAACAAGCCACAACCCGTTGTAAATCAGTAAATCCTTACATTTTCAGCGCTTCATTCTAGAAAATAAATTCTTCCTCAAAATTGCAAACTCAAAATGACAGCTTCCTTTCATCGTATTTTCGAATTCGCAAAAACTGAGACTCAGCTGAATTGTGGAGACATAAATACATATGTACAGCTTTATTTCTTCTCATTATTAAAACTCCATAAATCGACACTTAAAAAATGTAAATTGGATTAAAATTAAATTACTGCCATCATGAAAAACTAAAAGCTACTGCAAATGCTAAATCACTTCTTTCCGCTTCCGCCGACGTTCCAAAAACTCGATGACATAAAAGCCGACCATGCCCAAGGCGATACATCCCAGAAGAATGTAGAGTTTCTCATCCACACAAAGTAGATTGGATTCCGCGAAGGAAATGGCAAACCCGATGGCCTCCCACAACCTATAATTACTGAAGCTGGCTTCCTCGTCGGAGGGGAAGAGGACGCCGTAATAGGCATTTATCCCACACTGCCAAGCAGCATCCGCCACTCCCCAGAGGGCGGCGAAGATAAAGAAATAATATTTCTCATCCGGATCCGGCTTCCACATGAGAAAGACGACGATGAGGGCCACATTGAGGACCGCCGCCAGGGTGAAGACAAATAATCTCCCGACGTGCTTCACCAATGGATCAAATCCGATGGAACACAAGGAATCCGCGACACCATAGCAAATAAGGACGTAGCCAACCTTCTCCACGCCCCAACCACAAGTGATGTAGGCGGCGGTGTAATCCGCACTCAAAAATCCCTGTTCCAAGCCCGACCAGATGGTTAAGGGAATGATCAAAATTTGGTACGGCTTCTTCATTTGCTTGAAAGTGGCCACAAGTAATTGCACCCCGTGCAACTTCGAAGCCATTCCGGTCCTATCCTTCTCCCCATATCGGATCAAAGGGTCCGTGAAAATGCCCAGAACAACCGCCGCCAGCACGGCAATGGCCAGGTAAATCCCGGACAACATCCAAATCTGGGACTCATCCTCGAAATTCTCCAGTGATGTCAAATTTGTCCCGGGACAAAAATTGGAACCACACAACTCCGGGTCATTGTACACCTTGGAGGACTCATCCACCCCCAAAGAGAGGACGGTGGAGGAGATGATATTCCCGAAGACGGCATGCGTCTGGAAGGCCATGAAGAAGATGCCAAAAAATCGGACGATGATCACCTCCACGTTCTTCTCCCCCGTTAAAGCCGCATATTCGTTCCCGATGTGGGTGAGGTAGGTACATTTGGCGGCCCACATGGGGGCAGCACTGATACCGACGATGGCCGCCGCGGGGATCAACGTGTAGAATTGGGGCTCGAATTGGGCTGCGATGTAGGTGGTGTAGCCGAACATGAAAATAAAAATGGTCCATTTCACCGTGAGACGACTGATGACCAGCGTGGGGACGAAGAGGGCGGAGATGACCATGGAGATGTACACCGTGGCGGAGGACCAATTGCCCAAGCCGGCCTTGTCCGGGCCAGAATTAATGGAGCTCTGGAGATTGGACATGCTGGAGTAGGCCGTGAAAAGGAGGGTGAAGGCAATACTCACAACAATCACGTTTTTCATCATCCGTCGATGTTCTCCTTGGGCATATTTCGGGGTGGGAGAATCCTTGGGATTTGTTCCATTTTCTGGGGATTGTAAAGCCCCATAATTCCGATCCATTTCATCCCCTTTGGGCTTGGAAGATTCAAAATCTGCCATGGTCTACTTTTTTTTTTGCGGGTGTCAAGAAATCTTTCTCTGGCTTCGTCTCATCTACGGAAAGAACGGAGACACATTAAACACAATCCAAACAGAAATTTACTGGGCAGACAATTAAAACAATTTTTTAGAGCAATTTACTGGACAGAAAATGAAAACAATTTTTTTTAGAGCAGTTTACTGAACAGAAAATGAAAACAATTTTTTTTAGAGCAATTTTCAAAATTAAATATCAACCTTTATTACCTGCTACATGTAACCACTATTAATGTTAAGGGGTCTTTGTCCACATTATTTCTTCAATCACTTCCGGAAACACGAAACAGGTAAAACCAAGGAGCTGATACTGTCATAACGGCCGTTACTCGGCAGGACAATGCCAGAAGAATTCCAAAGCTTTGTTGAGGGCACTTTGTTGTTGGATATTTCAATATCAGCCATGCTTATGATAAGGAACTTGGCAGAAACAAATACTACACACTAATGGCCTGATTCTTTCCCCATACATATACAAATTATGGTGCTGAAAAGGCAGTTATTATAGATATTATATATTACATGTATGACAATGAGATTTATGATGACTTTACAGACAACTGTCGCATAAGTTAAATGTGACGAGTGCCTCGTTGGCTCCCTCTGAATACATATGTGAAGATAGTGTTGAAAGGGTTAAACCTGTAAACATTTGTAACTCACCTCAACCAGTTAATGGATTAATGAGTATGTCAGCTTCGCAAGAATTTGGTACTCCATACTAAAATCAAACCCCCGTGGGAAAAGCGGGGAAATTCTGAGTTATTAAATTACATACAGCTCCCAGTTTACTAATAAAAACTCTCCCTGAAAATGAAGAAATAAATTGTACAATAACACCATTGAGATGTTTGGATGCGACATTTGAAAGGGATATGAGTTAGACAATAGTATCAGTGATAACGAGGATTTAGAGCTAAATACCGATGTGATAGTAGATAAATGATTACGACAAGGTGGAGATGAAGACAATAGTAAACGCCAAATTCGTGGTAATCCATCGTCATTGTATTTATAATGAATGTATTAGTATGTATGTATAGCGTGAGATTATACGGCTCGTGCTATTGATGAAATTTTTGTGATAAGGAAGTGCAAGTAAATTGATTGAAGTGCGAGTAATTTGAATTGGAATAAAATGTAGGGGATCGCAGGGAATCCTTGACAATACCGAATTCCGTTTTATCCTTTGATGACCTCTTTTGACCGCCTAACCTAAAGACTTTCAAATTCCACGCTTGCGACTTTGTTTTTGCTGAAACTTGTAGGAGTGCCTTAGGAATTTTTAGCTTTGATAATATTAAAAATGGATTCAGAAACGAAGGCAAGACTGAATGTTGCTGTTGTGAGTTCTGTCTTCTCTCTCACTGTAAATAAATTATGGGTCATTACTAATGACGGCCAAAACGAATCTGTGAATTCGTAAGCATCCTTACAGTTTGCGCCATAATATAGTTTTCTTCCGTGTACTAAAATGTGTCACAAGAGGTACCATAATACAAGGAAAAAAGGTAGAAATATTGACCTGTGATTTCAGCATCAACCTGCTACAGTAAAATTGTCTACGGATCCTGAGTAAATAGACAAAATTTATGACAAAATAAAACATAACTTCTGTCAATATAGCGAGACAATAACATTTCCTGATCCAGGGAATTGCTATGCAAGGCATTTCATTTCTGGCTGGATTTTCCTCCTTGTGGCCAAATGTATATAAAATAAGAATTGTTATACAAATTCATACACAACACATGCAAAATTATTGAAGTAAATAAAAATACAAAACATACCTACTTTAAAAATATAGAAAATACTTATTCTTCATGAATAAAAACAATTATAAATTGTATAAATGTTGCTTTAATTGCGGACTAATATGTGTTTATTACTACAAAATTGCCAGGAAATTAATTTGTCATTACATTTTGATGCCTCCAACAGGTGCTACTTGAGCATGATGAGATGCAAAAATGTATGCAAACATGGGGCATTCCAAGTCCTTGGAATTATTGAAAGCTTCGGGGACGTCGGTTAGCGAGATAGTGCCTGTCATTTTAAGTTAATTAGCGATAACTAATCAAATTCCAATATTGATTAGCCAAACGTCAGTAAATACAAAAAATGTATATGTATATTCTTGACAAATTTGACCATGATTAGTTACATCTATAAATAATAGGGAATGGCTCTTCAAAATAATTATTCATAATTCTGGGGCCTTTCAGAAACGTCCGTGCGCTAATTTTTTTTGTTTTGCAATCATGACCAGGACAATATTTTTTCTCGTGGTCATTAGCGCCTTTTGCCAAATCGGTGCTCTTCCGACACAGCCGGGAAGGTTGGAATACAGTCATCATTTATCTATTTTAAAATTAATTGCTGATTAATTTAAGCTTTGGCCAAAAATTTTCCGAGGCTTTTCCGAACTTAATTATTTAATTTGTGTGACTTAATTAACCTCTATCTATTTTTTGAATGATTAAAGTCACCGCGTCATCCGCGCATTTGCCCGCACCGCTAAAGATGTGGAATTCTTTTGGAATCTGGAGAAGGAAGGGATTGTACTGGACTTCTGGAAAGATCCAAGGCTGAATGATAATGTTGATATCATGGTGGATGAGTTCAACTTCAACAAGCTCCAAGCTCAGCTCAGTCGCCAGGGGATTTCTTACGAAATAATGATTAAGGATGTTCATAGGTACAGATTCGATCTGGGTTTTGCTCCAAAACCTCCAAAATATTCATTTTTTCTGTACCTTCCGCCTAATGCTTCAATTTATATCAATTTTTTTATTGGTTATGTCAGCCTCATTTTGGAGCAAGAAACGGAGAAAAAAACGAGTGAGACGACTGCTGACATTGACTGGGACAGTTATTGGGATCTCGCATCTGTAAATACCTGCTTAAAGACTGCTTAAATTGACCAAAATATATGATAACTTACGACACACTTTCACACTTCCCCAAATGTTTATTAAAATTCCTAGATTGAATCTTGGCTGGCTGGTCTTGCAGCCCGAGAAAATTCCGTCTCCGTGGTCCACATTGGCAACAGCTACTTAGGCTTACCTGTCAACATGATTAAAATATCCAACGGAGTTGGGGACAGCAAAACAAAGCCGGCCATTTTAATTACAGCCAGTAAGAAATAATATTATCTCAGTTAAAACAATCATTTTGACTTTTCAAATAGATTTCAGAAACGTTATTAGTTAATTTATAAATGACATTTGCCCACTTTGCCATTCCTTTTAGCAATCCATGCCCGAGAATGGATCGCCGCCGCCACTGCCACCTACCTCATCAACGAACTGGGAAATAACTCCGCGGCCCACGCCGACATTTTGAACGCCGTGGACTTCTACATCCTCCCCGTGATCAATCCTGATGGCTACACCCACACCCATTCGTCCTCCAATAATCGTCTTTGGAGAAAAACCCGCTCCCGAATCAGCTCCTCCACTTGCGTGGGGGTGGACGGGAATCGGAATTTCGGGTACAAATGGGCGGGTGGAGATGTCCCTGGTAGCAGTGGCAATCCTTGCTCGGATACTTTCAGGGGATTAGAGGCATTTTCGGAGCCAGAGACCGCCGCCGTCAAGACCTTCGTGGAGTACGCCAGTCGGAATGTCAATTGGGCCGTTTACATCACCTTCCACAGTTATGGCCAGGTAATTAACTTTTGAATCAAAATTCATTCTATATTTCAATCACAAATGGTTCCATGCGAGTTCATCTTTACTTTTATATTATTCTCATTTACGGAAACTTTTGTTTTTGTCCTCACAGTATTTTATGTGCCCTTGGGGCTACACCAGAACTCTTCCTCCTGATTATCAAGCAATGGTAAGGTCTCGAAAATACTATATAAACTGATTCAGCTTCAAATCATATTTTACAAATATATAAATGGATTTGGTACACATTTCACACATTTGATTCACATTTTAATTGCAAAAGATTCATTTTTAATAAATTTGTTTGGAAAAGAAATCGCTCTCTGACGAAGCAGTATCTGCTCTCAGCGCAGTGCATGGAACTAGGTACACCACCGGAAGCTCCGCAAATGTCTTATGTAAGCATATGTTTTTTTTATTAACATTTATCTATTATTATTATTTTATTAATAATTAAATTAAAAACGTGTCAAGGATGTATATGCATTCTTTTTATTTATTTAGATTTTTTTATATTTATTTTATTTATTTATTTAGAATTTTTTTTATTTATTTAATTTATTTATTTATTTAGAAATTATGTCCGCTAATTTCCGTGTTAAAATCTATTTTAATACACCTTTTCATTTTGGAATGTACTTGTTCAGTGAATTAATTGAACATTTAAAAAATAATAATTTTAAAATGCAGACTACACCGATGGAACGGATCAGGACTGGGCCTACGGATCCGGATACTTCCCCTATTCCTACACCATGGAATTAAGAGACACGGGTAGCTACGGCTTCCTACTCCCAGCCAGGTTAATCAAACCCACAGCTGAAGAAACATTTGAGGCTATCAAAGTTGTTGCCAGACACTTTGCTTAGAGCAATTTGTACTATTTACATGATCAAATTAATGGAAATAAATTAATAAATTCAGGAATAATGAATACTTTTTAAAAGTTTATGCCTTTTTTAATTGGAATTATCCTTCAACTTCAAAGAAACTAATAAAATCAATCCCAATAAAGCCGCACATGCCTTAATAGTATTAATAGCATATACATACCTACCTATACCTGTTTGCAGTTTGCATAAAGGTACAGTGCAGTCTCTCCATAACAGCATCCAACGGAACCCAAAATTTTGCTGTCATAAAAGGAATGCTGTTAAAGAGAACACTTTTATTGTGTATTCTATGTATGTATAAGGTGCGACGAATTTCTTGATTACAAAGAATATGCTGCTTTAGAGAGACTCTGTATTGACGCAGCTCAAAGAGCACAGTAAATGTAAAGGTGGGAAACTACTAAATTCGCTATCTTTTATCTTATAATGTAAAAATTTGCGTAAAAATAATTTAAAAAATACGGTATTTAAATTATCGTCAGTATGCATTGAAAAAAAAACAAAAAATGAATGTAAAGATGCTAAAGATTTCCAGAAGCAAAAATTGGAGATGCCGGGGATCGAACCCGGGGCCTTTCACATGCAAAGCGAACGCTCTACCACTGAGCTACATCCCCTTTGATGTTCACTGTCCAGGTTTTACACCTTCCAATTCCTCCAGCATCACCGTCTCACACAAATGGAAAGGAACATTTGTGCACACATTACATTCGTTTCTTTTCATTTCCCTAAATCCACAGTTAGTAAATGCTAATAAACCAGAGCTCCAGAATTCCAAACTCATTTCTACGATGGATCATGAATGTTTATTCAATCAATGTTTACCTAATCCGTTTTTGTACCTTAAATCCATACGTGGCATTCTGAGCAAGAATTTTTATACCTATAAAAATGTGATGCCTTTGTTCTCAATTGAACGTTAAACAGTAACGTATTAACTAAGCACGTATAGTATGTAATATCAATATCCATATCAGACTCCTTGTCAAAGGTGTCTTTAACAGCGTGGTGAGTATTCATTTTCACAGATGTGCAATGGTATCAGCTTATTCACGTTACCAAATAATATACTATACAAAATTATATCTTACAAAATTTACATAATATCCGTAACCAACTATACAATAATTGATAATAATACATTTTGTTTTTGTGTTTGTGGACGCATTTACAAAGTATTTTTGGATAGCTTAAGCTTTTCGCGAAGTGTTCATCCAACAACTTCTTCAGATATGGACGTGGCCCTGTGAAAAAAAATTATTTTAGCTTATTTAATATATTTTCCTAATTTAAAAAACAAATTTAAAATGTAAAATAGCGTTTACAATTTATGGTATTGTATAGGGATTTTATATTTTTAGCAGAATTGAGTAGTATAAAAACATTTGAGGATAAAATGGGGAGAACTTACGTTTTAGCTGTGGTCAACAACCCACCGGCAAAATCCAATGCACCTAATGCTGGCTTGGTCATGACTCCCATCACGCCTTTCACCGCCCCCGTGAATAGCCCGGGTAGGCCTTCACGTTGAATGCCCGTCAGCGGCTGAACTACAACTCCGGAGACGCCTTCAACAATGCCCTTTGCGAAAAAATAAATCCAATAGTTCATCAATTACTCCTGTTTAGACACGTAGAGCGTTAGGTAAAATTACTAAATTTTTTGCTAATTATTAGTAATTATTATAATTTAGAATTAACAAATTATTCAATGTAAAATAGGCGAAAGTGAAGGCGAACCTTGCACAATAAGCAGGACGAGCGGCGGAGTGCATCCGTGGCGTCATGCGGTCTTCTGGCCAACATTTCCCGTCGGGATTCCTTGAATTCCTCATCGACCGTCAGGGCTGCGGCTCCCTTGCCAATATAGCCCGTGAAATCCGATAATGCTCCCGCCGCCCCTCCGATGTTCTTCAGAAAAAATTTGGCTCCCTGAGCGATATTCTCCCCGAAAGCCACCGGAACCTGGACAACATCCTGGAAGGTGAGAAAAGTCAAAGAAATATTAAATTTTTGTACATTTTGTTTATTCGCGGAATTTCCCAATCATCGGTGAATCATCAATTATCCCAATTATCCCGGAATTTCCCAACCATCATCGGTGGTTTTGCTTCTTAAAATTTAATTTCTCAATGCAATAGCCCTTACAGTATTTAATTTGGTGTATATTCTGGTGGCCGTAACATCATTGAAGGTGAGCTTCAGAATCATCTGGTCGTCTCCGAACTCCCTCGTGAGCCTCTGCTCTTGACCTTCGTACATCTGCTTGTGAATGAGTGTATTGCCCTCTTTCGTGATGATCGCCTGGATAAATACGCCATAATTTATATTCGTTATTTAAATATTATGCATCTTGAATTGGATTTGAACTGGGAATTTTTATGAGGCTTACCCTGCATCTAACTCCATTGGCAGTCTCATCCTCGAACTCCTGACCCAATCGAAATTTAATTTCTGAATTTTGACACGCAGTGGACGTTTTAATGGACCAATCCTCACCATTCACCGTAATCTCCGTGACGGGCCTGGCAGTGGCAGCCAATGTCCTCATAATGGAGCTAATTCCTGTTCGAAGGTCCCAATCATGACATTACTAAATTTGTACTTAGGTAATCTACACATGCATGCGTCTCCCTTTTAAAATGTATAACGTACATAATAAAATCAAAACTTACCTAGTGCCCGCAAATACTCCTCAAAATTTGAGGTGCTAGTAAGTTGATATTTCCCCGTAATCTCTTCCATTTTTGCAACAAAGGCTTTACTTTCCACAACTCTGTTTCAGTATAACTATATTATTTTTACTTTGTGCAAGTAAGTGTAACGAAATGACAAAAACCTTTTTGGTTGCAGGACTTGGAAGCAGTGAAGCTCTGATGGTTTGGAAGAATTGTTTTTAAGTCAACTTGAACAACACAAAACGTCGTCGTATCGTTGTGTGTGAATGCAATTATTTACGTGTGAGCCCTATGAGTCATTCCCTTGCGGTTCATGTATAATTCCATAACCTTTAACAACATTTCCCATTTTTTCGTCTTAAAAGACTTTTACTTCGTCCCATATAAAAGTATGTATGTATACACGTGTTTAAGACACTGCACCTCTCTCTTATTACTGTCGTGGATTATTGCCAGTGTTTTTATTAAAAAAATGGGATATTACGTACACTCAAGCACACTATCATATATAGGATTTTCTCATGGTATATCTCCCTATGCGCAAAAAGTTGTAGCACAACTTTCAATCCAAATGGGCTAACCTGATAAAAAAAACATTGCTACAAAGGCTTGCTGTGTGTTCTTAACGCATATAAGATAATGTCTCGAAAGAAACTGAGAGAATGAGAAAACACATTAAATTGCTATGTAGCTTATTCGAATTGGAAATGCAGGGTGTTGTATGCGTATGTTTTGCAGGCATTAATACGTGTGTTAGGACGGGTGTAGCTTTTTTGGCATTAATTGGCCATGATTGCTTGACCATTGGAACAAAACGTGTAAGCGCAAGATGTCAACGTTTCTCGAGAAAAGCAAAGTTATTCTTTTGAGGGTCAAACAACAACCAGTAGCGTCAGCATTTTCTATCAGTGGCATTAATTGAAACTGAGGCAAATCTCGTATAGCTTTTTGTAACAGTTTATTAAGCTAATTTGTGTCACGTATATTACATTCGCTTTTAACATCATTGAATTAACTTCCGAAACAGCTTGGGCTTAATCCGTAGGAATTGTAAATAAATTCAACGTTTGACCTGCCGGTGGCACCGTAATACCCATTTGATTTTTATTCATTCCGATTTTTTATTCAGCAATTAAAACTCCTAGAAATAGCATAGTAACAAAACGGAAGAAAGTTTTGTAGTTACAATTACAGTTACAACAAACAATTAATAGTCGCAAAACGAATGAGGCCATAAGCCCAAGGAACAGAGTATTGGAGGAGATTCGAGAGGATGTTATCCCTTCTTCGTCTGAAGAAGCTCCGTCTCAGATTCAGGATTAGAGTACTCCGACCCAAAAGTGGATATAAACACGTTGATGACAGTGATAATAAATATTTGGATGACAACAATGTTGTTCATTAAATTTGCTTGATAGTGTTTGCTCTCATTATTCAGATTTGTTAATCCCAGGACAAGGATGGTCACAGCTGTAACTATCTGTCAGGAATTAAAACAGCATCAAATTTCACATCACATACATAAATACACTACATATCCATAAAATAAGAACTACATTCTAAAGCTAATTATCAATTATTGGATATAGCTAATACATTAATGTAATTAATAAAGGAAAAATAATTCTTGAGTTCCATCACGGTCTACGATTCATCGATTCAACCGTGAACGAATGAATTTTATATCCACGAGTTTAGAAAGTTCATTCCATTAGCATGGAATAATCAATGGTCACCCAGAAATTTTCGTCAACAATTATCATTTATAATCGCTTTTACTGACAAACTATTTTATGTAGCAGTAAAGTCTAAATTATATCCAACAAGCTACAAATAAGAAATTAAATAAGAGAGATCAAGTCATGATAGACGGAAGAAAATTGCCCTTTGACATAGTTGATTTTGACAGGCAAATCCTAATAAACCTACGAATATTTATTAGTGTAATCGTTCCTAAGAATTCTGAATTGTAAAAGAAACCGCAGATGAGATAATTGTGTACGTGTTTTGCTTCTCTTGATTGCAATTAAATCAGTGTGTTTCGGCAAAAACGACACAGTAAAATTACTGCTGCAGAAATATGTACGACACTAGAAAGCTAATGAGTAACTCATTTACACGCGTTTGAAACAGTTTTGTGATACAATTCAAACTCATGGCTGAAGGCTTCAATTTGCTTATGTTTTTCATCAAATAAATGGCCGCCTGCTGGAAATCGGTCAAACTGATAGTCTTGGATTTGTTTAAGTACTAGAAGGTTAATTGACGTACGCATATACTAATACATACATTGAACAGAATCTGAAGAAGTGACATTTGTTCGCCAGAGGGAGTTATAAAGTTCGCTTGCTATTGTCACTCTCGTACAAAATGCAAAATAATAAATTGATATATTTACATACAGATATCATATAACGTAAGTATGTTGTATGTGTGTAATTGCCAATAAGGTGAATAAATATACATATGTATGTGCTTGTATATACAGCATTCAAAATTGTCGTTACCTGAAGAACTATAGACATAATGATGAGAGTCAGAACAACAGTGTAGAAAGGATGACCACTGGTTTGCAAAATAAATTTTAATTGGCTTGCATTGGCAGACAAGAGAGCAATGTCCAGTAAACCTTGAGCAATGGTTTTCTTTGTTGCGTAGGTGTTGTGATTTAATCCTTTTTTCGGCTGAACCGGAGTATGATCCTGCACACAAAATTAAACGTCCCTACATAATAAAAATTTTAATTACTAAAACCATCGTGAAGCGTTTACAACAGGACAAACAAACGTACCATGAGACCCGCGTCCACCATTTTCACAGTCAGTTGATTAACACCAGAAGAAGACAACGAGCGTGAGAATTAATGGAGAGTAACACTACCAGTTAGACGTGACTATGCGTACAAAAAAGGGAAGGAATGATTTACAATAGACAAATTGCTTAAGCTTTCTTGAATCTTTTAATTAGCGCTTAATTCTCCAAACGTGTTTAGTACAAATAAAGAACGAGAGCCGTCGTCACCCTTCGTTGTTCATACAGAATCTGTCCAAAATGATTCACCGTGATGTTCGACCACAATGTCCAGCGCCTTGAATTCTCAGACTACTCCCACAACCACAACAAATCACGAAAATGAAACCTCTGAAAATCCATGTATGCACATTGTATATACACCCAATACCTTTGGCTTAAACTGCCTTGCTTCCCCATGAAAAGTATATAGCATATGATAGGGAGTCCATCAAGCAGAAGCTTTTGTATAGTAATTCTACGCAAACAGACAACCCTTTGACTCTGCTTCCCTTCCAAATAATGTCGGGCATGGAACACACGGATTAAAAATAGTTTTAAAGGAGTGAACACGAAAAATTTATATGCATTCTAAGCGTAAGCACTACATACACATGTACATGGTACATATATGCACATCCTTACATCGCGTGTATCCTGTTTATTTCAAGGATGCATCTTGAGATCTGTCTACCACAACCAAAAGTATGAACATATTCATCACAACCCAAAGTAATGTATTCGCATTGTTTTTGTGAAAGCATAGGAGCAGCGTCAACACTTAAACAACAGATTCGCCTGGGGCCTGCTGCCTACACTGCAAAAAATGCTCGTTAAGCATGAAATGTTTTGATATTTACAATTGCTAGTTCTGGGTCTTGGATACAACATACTGTAAATACATAACATGTATTGGATGTTTACTCTCATCGTCAGATGTTCTTTTTGCCATACTGTGTCGCTTCCAGTAACTAACTCGATGAAGTATATTGAAGGGTCATTTGTGTGCACTACTGCTTGCAGTGTTTGCGCATTACCATTTGGATGGGCAACAAGTATTTAATGCTTGAGCTTCGGTTTTGACTTAAGTTATTATAATTTTATTCGTATATTTGCACGTTTTTCTTTCGTTACAAGATTCCAAATTTACGCTATTTACGCTGATCTCGAAAAAAGCGGAAAACTATAATTACAGAAAATATATATGTACATTTCATATTGTACAAAGATTCAATAATTTTGACATTCTTCACTCCATTAACGCAAGTGAATGAAGATGTTCGTTACAATAATTTATCTAAAAATTGGATTCGATTTAGAATAGTATTAGTTCCATACTCGGTCATCCACCAAATCAACTCTTCTCCAACAAGATAATGCAATACAGAACTCAGTTAACTTGGAAAAATGCAAAGAAAATACATTTTGGATAAAGAATAAAACGCAAAATTTTACTTGTACTAATCACCAATTCCAAACTCGAAACGAATATGCGGGACTTCCTGAAGTGGTCAAGAAATTACATGTGTCTTGCAAAATTAAAATCTTATCTCAACAACTTATCTCTACAAAATCAGCAATGAAGAAACTATCCAACTATACATTATTCATACTGCGAACAAATAACTGTCACATCCAAAATTTTTGACAAGCGTCTTTCACAGATAAGGTGACTCCACGTAAATTTTACAGTAAATAGCCATTTATTGCTGACAAAATCGGACTGCTTTTTGTACTTCCACGTACGACACTCTTTGCAGAAAAGTGTTAATTATGTCCATTTCGCTGCCTTCGGACGAATAACTCACAACTTTGGTGGTAAGGAGCATCAGCCAACGCATTATCTGCAATGAAAAAGCGAAAGTAGATTGAAACCAAATGTTCAAATGAAAAGGTCAACACAGATAATTATTGGCAACGTATGTAGGTACAACGGTATAATCTGTCCTGATCTGAGCAAATTACGCCAACAAGGACATAATGACATGGACAACAAATAAGCAAATAATATTTGGTAGCTTCAAACTTACTTCTACATCAGACACGTAATAATTGCCTTTACGCAACCAATTTTTCGGTCCCCACAGAAAAATGTAACATATTATGGCAGCGATCTCACTCGTCAATCTTTCTCTGGGATTCCTTTTCAAAAGCGCCATAACGAGTCGCTCCATTACTTCTGGGACTTCATGTAAACGTGGTAATTCAGTCTCTGAATAATTCCCCGACTCCAAGTTTGCATAGAAAGGATTTTCAAAGCCAAAAACCTCATATGCAATGGCCCCAATTGTCCATGTATCAGAATGTTCATAGGATAACCATTTGTTCAGCAACGTCCCTGGTGTCGCGGTAACGATTTCTGGGGCAAGTAAGGCTACATTGCCACCAATGGTTAAGTCAGCCGAACTGTACATCAGTTGTAGAGGGTTACGCTTGGAAGCTAAGCAGAATCCAAAATCCGTGATGACAACGTGAGGATAGTCCAACATCTTCACGAGAAAGTTATCAGCCTTTAGATCTCTGCAATTAGTCAAACCGTGATGTATAAGGAATGTTTGAAATACTGCCTTTATGGGTACAGACGTTTTTTGTAAATTATGTAAAATAATCCGCAAACGCTTTTACCTGTGTGCAATACCTTGCCTTTTCAAATGTGTAACACCCTCCAACATTTGAGCTAAAATTAACACTCGCTGACGCAATGTTAAATCATTGTTTTGCATATAAGTCTCCAAATCTGTGTCGTACCTGTGGGGAAGCAATTGATTGATATTTGGTTTCCATACATCATTTACCTGTATAGTTCTGCACAATTCATAAAATAGAAAGATGTGAACTTACTTTTCCATGACAATGTACATGGTCATGTTTCTTCCATTTCCGTTCATTCGTCTCGGCAAAGCCTCTGGCCAGTGTTTGACAGCTCCCGGGAGCTTCTGGGTGGTGCCAGTGAGAACGCATTTAATATCAACGATGTTCGGATGTGGGGAACATCTTTTGAGGTCACCCAAATCCACTCCCTCTATTCGCTGCTTGCAGGGAACCAACTCCTTCATCATTCCCCTCAAAATTGTGGCCGAGTTGGATTCCAGATAATAGTTAAACATAACCTTGACAGCTACGCTTTCCCCTTTCAATTTCGTTTCATAAATGGCACCACACTGGCCTTGGCCAATGATCGATGCGTTAGCTAATTCTGACTCTAGCTCTTCCAGTTGTATTTCAGGTACGGACTCTCCGGGGTCATATTTATTTGATCGCAAAGTGTTCTATAGAAATGACATGAATAACTTATATGAAACAACTGCAACAATTAAAATGCTTACATGTATGTCGAATGTAACTCATCATTTGCAATAAATATAAAACAATATTTTTCTTCTCACCCTAATTTCCGAACAAACGTCTTCGAATTGACTCTCCTCCGTCAACATCATCCCACCGTTGACCAGTCCAAGTCCAACCAAGCCGAATAATGGTCGGGCATTGCCACCCAAACGCTGCCAGGTCGGTGTGGTGACAACCTTTGCTCTCCGCAAAACATTCGTGATGAAAACTTCCCTGGTTTTACGAAAGAAACGAAATCCCTTATTGTTTATGTTTACTTCCTTGGCCATTACTTAATTTCCATTGATATAATCGTCTTCAAAGACTATTCTATACAGTATACAGGATCTATGGTTATCTCTTATCCGGATATGCGAATAATAAATGCAAAAAATGCTCCGTATTAAACCAAATGAATATTTTCGAACAAAACAAAGGAAAAGCCACTGTTGTCATACCTGACAGTACCAGCAACGGTTCGGATGAGGAATTGGAACAAATCCGGATTTACATTTTTGGTCAGAGCAAGTGTATTAGTGGCTCTGACTCGTTGCTGAGGCTGTTGTTGATACGTTAATTTGCCAATGTTCAATCGAGTTTTGGTCACGCCTTGCCGAAATATAATTACGTGTCGAATCACTCTTTGAAGTAATGACAACATTGTCAAATGTACAGGGTCCCTTATGACCCCACCACAATAGCGTGAGGCAGAAATGGGCACTTTAAATTTTAATTTTACCCAATTACAAATCAGGGAGGACATGTTTCCCCTTCACAATTCACATTTTGAATGTTGCCACTCCGATGGCGAAACTTTCCAATAGATTCTCCCTTGTGAAAGAAAGCAAAAGCAAAGCACTCCAATGTAGTTCAATGTCCAACGTAAATATACTCTCCAGATACTTCTATAAAGACTATAAACAAAGAGTATACAACTGATAAATGCGTAAAAATTATACCGACGCTATTTTTAGTCGTAAATATCACCAAATGCACGGTTGCAGGACGTTAAAGTAAATAAGTAAAAAGAGTTGTGCACCTAGAAATGACAAAAGGTCACTTTTGATCTCTGGCATTTGCAGTAAGGCGCAGGATTTGACGATAGAAAGTGTTCCCCTTCCTCATCTCAAGGTCAATCTATTTTCTCAAGCCAACGTCATTTTTGCAATAGGCATACACATATTTCTTTCTACGTATGAATCCTATAAATATTTCCCACATTTACATCCAAAAGCAAATAATATGCCTCCCAAAGTCACAAAATCGAAATTGCAAACATTTGTTTTTGCGGTGATGTCGCAAAGGGAAAAGGCTGCTTTGGAAGTCTAATTAGGAGAAAATAGTAAATGGTTAGTCAAATTATCATTTGACTTACAATTAGCTTGTGGTGACCGTTCATAATAAAGTTGGTATTATAAAATGACAGTTCATTATCTACCATTAGTATTCCAACTATTCGTCAACCTAATTGGCATTCTCATATTGCAGGGCTTCCAATTGTCATTTTATGAGTGGAATAATTCAGGCACGAGCTCATTTTTATTGTTGACGCCACTCGCTCGGAGAGCGATTAAACTAAGATTTTAATCTGCACGTTTAATGGCACCGAGTTGTCGGATAATTTTGTTGGTATATTTTTATTTGAGCAATTACGAAATAAAGTTTGCTGACGTCATTTACAGGTGCGCTTTGAGTTGATTGGCTAAATTACTTGTCTACATTAAGTATGATCCTCGGCTTCTGTGGAAATCTTTGTGGGAAAGTTAATTCATTTTCACTTTCTTTAAATATTTACGACAAATATGCATTCTGAATGTAATAAGTTTAATAAAAACCAAATGGTGAGGTGACCACACTAATCTATTATTAAACCGCATATATGTATGTATACTTCTTACATCGTATTCAATATGTAGTTGACATCAATAAATCTGAAACTTGGAATTTTGGCAAGTAAGCATTCCTGAAATGCTGGAAATAATTTTGCAGCTGTTCGGAGTTGAATTTCGCAAACACATTTTGAAAAACGATATGGATATGAATACAGGTATTCGCAAAACATACGAGCACACATATTTTGGTTCAGCCTCTTGTGTCAACACGGAAGACTGCAAAAGCATAAACTAACATTTCATTCTACAGTTAATATTTTCTGTAAAAAAAAGAAAGGAGAATATATACATATACGCAGGATATTGATCCTAAAACTAGATCTTCAGGTCAGGTGTGACCTCATTGTCAGAACGCTTTGGGACGGTGGCCCATTATTCGGGGGCTTGGAAATCACATAAATAAGGTTCCACTGGCTCATTCATATTTGTTGCAGATTAGAATAACATAAATTATAATCAAGTACTTTTTGTTATAAATCAAAGTCTATTAGAGTGTATATGTATATTAGATTTGTGGTAAGGTTTTACGACAAAATGAATATAATTTCAGCTGGATTTTGGACATTTTCTGTCCTTTTCTCCTTGTTCGGTTACTCTGGATTGGGGCTTGCTGAGACGCCAGAAGACCCCGGAAATTGCACTTGTTTCTGTACTTATCATCTTGACGAAGTGTGTGGAAATGACGGTCAAACCTACGCCAATTCCTGTGTGTTTCAATGCCAGCAAAAATGTAATCCAGGTAAAAATAAAGGAATATACTTTTAATCCCAAATTAACCGTCAACACAGAAAATAAACTCCGGTTTTAATTGGACCTTGATAAAAAAAGAAAACAGGTACGGAATAAGACATGTATGTACGTAAATATTAATTATGAACAACAATTTTTGCATGCTTGTAGCTCTTCAAATTGACCATACAGGACCTTGTGTGACGGGCAGAAAATGACCTCTGTCAACCTACAATTGAAGGAAGGGCAATCTGAAACTTCGTTAACTTACCTATGGCTTATGTATAACCTGAAATTAATTACAAAAGCAATAACAGCCAATTTAATCAATCTATGCCTTACTCGTACTGAGTATGTATAGTCACCAGTCACCAAGCTTTTTCAAACACTAAATGCTTTTAAGATTAATCATCGTATTCGTTAATCACATTCAAAATTCCTCGCGCCACTGTGATGCAAAAGTCAGCAAATCCAGTTCGACCAAAATGTTTCTCAAAATAAACCCAATTTGAATTGATTTAAAAAATCAGCAATTCTCGTCCATTTATTTAGTATGGTTGGTTGGCATTTAATCTTATGATCTCAAAAAAGTAAATAATTAGTGACTGACTGATTAAATTCTGCGGCGTTGATGTAGAAGTTTTGACATGTTAAAAACAAGTTCTATATTTGACAACACAATTAAGTGTCATCTTTGTACGCACTAAACATGTTTACACTTTCGTTGTTCCACTCATTTTGACAAGTTTATAACAATAAGGAATAGAAAAAGGAGGTTACAGCTAACGGTAACATTCACAAGTTAAACACACATTAAGGTCATCAGCGTTCACAGATCCAAAAATGAATAAAATAAAGTAATTTTGATTAATTTTTCTGGGGAAAAAAGAAAAAACGGGGGAAAATGGGAAACGAAAATGAAAAAATAGTATTGATCATGTGAAAAGCTGCTTCAATCTTTGGAGCGAAGCTTTACCTTGTGACAGGGAGGCAACGGACGGCTCAGCTCAACGGCTCATTTTGCCGTGTCATCATAAGCGGGATTGTGCCAACTTTTCAAGTGTCTCATACCAATGTAATTTCATGTACTAAACTTTTTTTCTAGAAAACTGAAAAAAGCTTTTGTAAATCTCTAAATCTAATTCTAAATATATGTCCGACCTTCTACCTCCTTCTGCTAATCCACACATATTTCAGTGTTTGAGCAATTCCGTGTTAAAAATTCTTAATCCATATTTTTTGGCAATGAAAGTCATTTTCAGTGTCAGGTGTTAATTTAAACTCTTCACCTCTTAATGAAAAATTGAAGTGGCAAATTGTTGGTGAAGGTGAGTTTGGGTTCCCAAGATTCCGTAATTACAAATTTCATTAATTTAACTTATTAGGCGTTAGAATAATATTATTGACTTGTTCCGTAAATAACAAGGCTGATTTTGAATTTTTATTTTTATACAGGTGGTGTCTTGCCGATTTGAGCAAACCTACAGTAAGTTTTCAACGTTTTACCGACTTATCAAGATTTATTGTTCACGGCGACAATAATCTTGGCCAATCACCATTGTCTCGTCATTATATGAGTCAAATGAGTCATTGTCATATTATTGTCGGGCAGGAGGCTTAAAAGATGGAATGTTGCAATTCCAGAAGTCAATTACACGTTGGTTTATACGAACAAATCTTTTGCCGCTGATAAAGAATACTACCTATGTTACTAAGTTACTACAGTATTTTCTGGATTAACGGATGTGCTCGTAGTAAAGGTGTTTGCATTTCTGTTTTCAAATAGATCTTCCCGGAGGATATTTAGCAAATATAAGGAGCTGCACGTCTTCAAGTAATAATTTGAAGTTTGTGACAGCGTTTCCTTCAGGCTTGGAACCAGGCTGTTATGCGAGCAAGCCCTTTAAAAGTGAAGTCATTGTTTAAACTTTATAAAAATGGGATTTATTCTATCCAAGTTTCGGGTAAGTTCTATCCAAGTTTCGGATATATTCTTTGTTTATATTTACTTAATAGCCAAGTTAGATTCACCGAGTTTGGCAACATGACACAAGCTATATTATGCATATGTTTATAATTTTCTTATCACAGCGTAAAAAGCCGTGTACAAAAGATCTGCTGGAAGATATTGATAAAGTAAGTCCAATTGTAAAATAATTTTCGTGGAATACTATACTATACCAATGCAATACTCTGCTTACGTGACAAAGCAAGTAGTTGCTATTTTAATCTCATTATATTGTACATATTACGAATTAACAAGTATGATTTGGAATTGCAAACAGGAATTAAGAAATATTCAGAGATTTCAAGTTGATACTGAATTAAGACAGAAAAAAATAATTGGTCGCCTCATAATCTTCTCTTCAATTGCATACCTTCTGGCTGCTGCAGCCCTTTACTTTCTTGCCCCTCGTGGATTACCATGGACGGAGCAAATAAAATTTATCTTGCCTTTTGTAGTATTTCCTGTATTGTAAGTCTCAACATATCATCTGTATATTGGATGTATCGGTTATCAATATATCTATTTAAACATTTCTGGGATACGGTATGAAATTAAATATTTTTTGTTCATCTTTCAGAATATGGGGACTGAAGAAATCCCTCGCGTGGTATTACGAACAAAAAATAGTTAGGAAGAAAGAGCGTTACGCTGAATTAAAAAAAGAAAAACAAAGAATATTAGAAGATGTTATGGACAACGAAACTTTCAAAGTAGGTAAAGAAATTTTGGAGAAATATGCGCCAAGTCAATTGATCCCAAAACATATGGCGGAACAACTCACTCAACTTCAGCAACGGTCTGCACTATCACCCCTACCTGCAACACCCCAACAACAAAGGCAGATGGCGATGAGGACTCCTACACAAGCGGGATTCAACGAGGGTCTTAGGCGTCGCCAGCAACCTAGTCTTTCGTCAGGGATGTCAACCCCTATGCGGGCTCCTCAAGCAGGTTACTCGATGCGTCCTATAGGTCAGGGTCAGTTCGGACCAAGGCAATATTTACGACAATCTACTAATACGATTAATCGACCAATCTTGGCCTTGACGGGGTCGCCCACCCCATATTCACCCCAGAGTGTTCGTTTTAGTAAGGATATAAATAATTAACACGTGCATCTTGTACATTATATTCATCCTATAAATGAGTTTTTTATCAGATTTTTCATGTGTCGGGGATATCTTTTGCACGATCTGATCTGATTCTAAAGTATTTTACATGGAATGATTGACGCGGTGATGCACATTAACAATAGCAACTTTTTTTGGCTATTTTTGATTAGAATGTTGTGTTTGCATTAATACAGTAATAATTTACCACAGGTCTGCATTGACGTGGACTGCCGTATTTGTGATTGCGGTGTAGCCTTGTTGTTCAGCTTGACCCTCAGGAAAATTTATTGCATCTAGTTTGTAGAAAAAAGCTATATGAGTAAATAATTTTAGTTTCAGTGTGGCATGTTGGAATGATATTCTCAGTTTGCATGTTTTAGATGCAAAAGCTTCATTACTTCGTCGAAATTTTATAATTGACTTGGTTTAACTAGAATCTTTTCTGTTAAAATGTGTTTTCCAATGCTACTCCTTTTTTTTACAAAAGCTGTTACAAGCTGTCTGTGGAGGGTAATTGAATTTGCTATGACATTTTTGACGTTTTTAGTTCTTTGATTTTTGGTGCTAAAATCTAATGCTTCTCTTGCGTAACTCTTTGTTGGGAGGAACGGGTGTGTGTTTGATTGGATTTTGTTAACCCTTGGGGGTATCCAGAAAATTCCATTTCACAGTGTGACTAATCGTTTTTCATAATTTAAGGATCATCAGTGCCAGCCACTCCAGCACCAGCATACATGCTGCCACTCCCTCCTGCCAACCCGGTCGTTCATGATCGGTCTATGGGTTGGATGGATAAGCTAGTGGAGTTTGTTGTAGGTGATGGACCAAACAGTCGTTTCGCCTTGATTTGTCGTTACTGCGCCACTCATAACGGACTTGCCACGCCGGAAGAGTTTCCTTATCTCGGTAAACGGGAATTAAACTGCGTACTTTGTGTGAATGTAGTATTATTGAATAAGAATTTATTATTAAATCGTTTTTATTGTTTAAGGTTTTCGTTGTGCGTACTGCAAACAATTTAATCCTCCAAAACAAGTACGACCGGCCGCGCCAAAATTGCCCACAAACACTGTCCTCATTGAGGAGTTGGATAGCACTAACAAGTCCGATAAATCTGAATCACAAGTAATAGTCACCCATGAAACGGATTCTGAGTCTGATACAAAAGCACACGAAAGCCCCAACACCGAGAGAAAAGATGCAGCTACTAGTGAAAGTGAGAACGATGTCAAATCTGGTGAAAATTGCAGCGATGATAATGCGGTTCAAGAAGAGGAAGCTAGCCATGACGTCAAGGCGCTGCCGGGCTCACCAGACGAAACCAATCTGGTGGAGGATGCTGCTGAAATCGATGATTTAACTTCTAACCCAGTGCCAACTGAGAGTCTTATTGAGTCAATGGAAGTAGATGAGAACAATCCAGAAGAGCGTGTAATAACAGAACAGAAAATCGATTCGGTCCCTGACATTACTGAAAAGGCTGAGCAGTTAAATTTAAACGATCCTGCAGTTTCGTGTGACGAAGATAAACCGAAGTAATGTACCTGGGAGATTTATGACCAAAAATCTCATAATTTTAATTTGTCTTCATTACACGAAAATTTGGTCTGATTCACGTAGTGTCTTTATCAGTTGCTCCTTAAAATTTTACTCATTGGTTGCACAATATTGTTGCTGTTAGCGCGTACCTATATCCGGTTGACTTGTAGTTCGTACATATATTAAATATCCCGAAGACAAACAATTTTATGTCAACTTTAGTTACATGCTTTTTTCGCGCACTTTTAGCCATTTGTCCAACTACAATAGATTATATTATGTAAATTCCAGCCCTCACGCAGGCTAGCATTCGTTTTAATTTCTCGTAGGAGACTAATATCGTATACTCCATCTCCATGTGTTTTCTATAATATCATTTAACACACACGACCATTTATTATTAGTTTGGTTAGTATTTATTTAAATCAGTTGGTTGTAGATATTCTTATCCTTGAAACTACTATACCTATACGTATGACTATTTTAGTTTTGGATTTGCTCAATAACTATTTAAAATGCTTGGGTTTACATTTTTTCGGTATTGATCCTCAAGATTTCAAATTGTTTCAAACCCTCTGGATTGTTAACTTCAGTATTTGAAGTATTTTTTAAAAATATTATTGGTCGAGTGAGATGATCTAGTATTTATTTGAAGTGTGAAATATTATTTATATAATGTGATTGTTGAAGTAATCATTGTCGTCTTAAGTCATCTAACCAAATGTGCAACAGCAGTTCAGCATAATCAATAATACAAATTAGGTGTAACAACTCATGCTTAATCATTAATTACATAATTTAAATTTTACGTGAAGTTTTTTCTAACTGCAATACTGTGTGGTAAACATACATAATCGAGAATATCGAGATACCTTCTACTTCTACATAAATATATCTACATATACCTATATACCCTATATACCTACATAAATACAAAATAGATGAATAAGTTTAAATAATAAATAGTTGATTAACAGGATGTTTATCGAAGTACCTTTAACCACTTAATTAGAAATGCTATTTTCCCATGAAGATGTTGCACATTTTACTACATTTGCAACTGCGTCGATTTCAAATTAAATGGCCACATACTCGTGTGAACTTTATTGTCTGTCTGACTGTATGAAAAGGATTTATTTAATGCATCAAGCAAGACTAATGTTAGTTTTTTCCTTTTTAAATAGTATTTTTGACATTTTGAGAAACTCTGACTCGGTTGATATAATGGACTTGTTATACGGAAATCAATATTAAGGTCGACCGGTCGTAGTCAGATTTGATTGAATTACAAGGAAAAACCTTTTTCGTTTTAAAGGGAAAAATCTTAGGCGAAGAATAGAAAAGACAAGGATTGGCTCTCAAGTTTCAAAATAAGATTGGCGCTCCCTTGTCCTCGTGGGCAAATGACTTCATTCATTTCTTTCGTCCATAAAGAAAAAAAAGATAAAAAAAAAGTTTATGATAAAAATACACATTTTAAGAAACGAAGGACGCCAGGTATAACATTATTATCATTTCAACATACAGGAAGAAGGAAAAGCACTACTTAAACCAGAATAATAATTAAGGAAGAAAAATTCTGCGTCAATTTAATTGTAAAACCAGAAAAGATGTGAAAAATTCAAAATTTTTAGTTTGTGGTTCATCAAAAACCGTGGAGGAGCAATGTGACTCAAGGTCAAGCTCCCAAAAAAGTACGTCTTTAGTGTCAATCGGGAAGATTCAGTAGATTTTCCCCTCGTATTGCCTGGTCATTTTCATGTAATTTTTTAGGGAAATTTTCGTGTTTTGTTTTAACTTTGTGCCAAAACGGGGTTTTAGTTTTACTGGCGAAGTTGGGGTTTACATCAGGAAATAATTTTACCGCCGTGTCATCTTCTGTGTTTTTCTTATTCAGTGTGACCCCACAGTGATCGAATCATTATTGATATTATTTAACTCAAATTCGGCAATTGATCTTTGCTGCAGATGATAAAATTCCGGGGACTCCACATCATTTAAGAGGTAATTTTTTCACCGTCATTCACAAGTTTTTTCTTATGTTTCAAGTATTTGGTTTAGTTGATGGTAACTAAACTAAATAACTTGATTAAAATTTTTGCAGGTGTGCAGATCACATTTTTCTATAATACTAAAATACTAACCTTTTTCTATAAACTGTTCTACAATATAATAATAACCGCGTTCTTACAAGAGTACGTTTATATGCACATGTGCTTAAAAGTCAAGTTTCAAGTTGTAAATTTCAATACAAGGTAACATTAAAAGAATTGAACTTTGAAAATTTCGAATTTGAAGGCAGTTACAAAAATATTTATTGTACTTTGCCATTTACCACTATGGTTAATTGTAATCCCAGGTTTGCACGCAGTTCAGGTTTGTTTTCAGTTTTCATTATGTATAGGTATACCAATAACAATAACAATAGTACATTACATAATATAATAATTGGTAAAAGGTGCATAAAACGGCAATTGGTTTATTATTGTCAGACCATTTACAAGTAATAAAAGTACGAATGTCGTATTTTTGTTACTTGAAATTCCAAGGCACATGCTCTGTAAGCAAGTGTAGTGTATGCTGAATCAATAATGAGCTAATGTTCCAGGATTGAAATGATGTGATTTGCTAAATCCCAGTAAAAGTTTTAACTGACAATATCAAGTATATTTATATATAGGTAACATTTATCATCTAGCATTTATCTAATGTGGAAGGAATTTGTGACTGCGACGTCTCATTCATGCCTCATGCATGCGTAAGTGGGATACTAATGATTATTTTTATGCTCTCTTATCTGTTTACAAAAACGTAGGGTTGCGTGTCGTTTATTCATTAAGAATAAAATTGGGTGACTACTGAAAGCTGGAATTTTATGACAACCGTGAGAATATAACATCGAAGTAACAATGGGTGGGGTGAGGATGAGGCTACTGGTCCAGCATGAAATTTTAATGTAATAAGTAGGTATCTCAGGAAATGAGTGTATTCTAAATTAAAGAAATCTATTTTTGGCTTAGTCATTAATTCCACCGGGGGAAAAGTTCATGAGAATTTGCATGTTGATTCTGCAGGGCCTGTAATAATAATAACCAGTTGCAAGTGTTGACGGCTTCAGTACTGTTTACGAGACTTGTCATTTAAAGAAAGGAAAACAATACCGAGGGCCGGTGAAAAGTCTTTGGAGATGAAAAATGATGAGATGACTTTGGACATAGTATCAGGAAATAAGTTTAGAAGAAGAATAGTCACCATGTTATTTACGACATTCTAATTTAACAATTAAAAATAATAATTCGTATTTGTTGCATTCGACTGGGTAGAACAACTGGATTTACAGGATTTTGTAAACGTAAATCAGTGTGCTGTGTAGTGTAAATTTTGAATAGCCAAACTAGGCTTTTTTACGCCGATTATTACAAAGAGGATTACTAAGCCCGGTTGGTTGAGCTCGTCAGTTTAACAGAAGAGTGTTTCCCCACATTCATAAAATGTCATCGTCTATAGGAAAATGGGAACGCAAACTAGCTGGAATTAACAAAACATATTTGACAAATCCCACAAATCCACCCAACCTCATTTAGTTTTACGATGACAGCCTATCAATCAGCGTAAATAGTTAAAAGTTGGCCCAATTTCTTATTTGCTTTTCCATGTCATCTTTTTTTTGTGTTTGTTTATAAGCTTAAAATCGCACCAGAAGTCTCGTGTTTTTATGCATAGACTGTACATTGAGTGTACATATGACATATTCAGCATATTTCCGCAAACAATCAATTTCCTATTTTCAATTTTTGATTTGAAAAGGGTTTATAAAAATCATTCTCCCGGAAATAAAAAATGAAAACCTCCCCTTTGACCTTTTTCTGTTTGCTTGCCGAAATTAAATTTTCTGTTGTTGTGAAGAGCCTGGAGATTCTGAACGTATTTTTATTACGTCGCCCGACCTTGTACTTTTTTTTCTCTGCAAAGATCATGCTGTGGTTTACTTGTTTACTCTGAGCTGAATTATCGTATCGTAAGAGAGTCTCTGCAGTGTTTATGGTGTGTGCAATCCATTACTATATTGCTAAAGTCAGTCATGGCTGTGTTAGTTCGTCACACGGAGCTCTCAACTAGTATAGTTGCGGGCTTTAAAAATAGATTATGGTTCACTTGCGAGTACGAGTACTGCGTAAGGATGGGAAACAAAGTGTCATCCTCATTTATTATGACCATCAATCTCAATGGATTTTGTGGTGTGTAGACTTTATGTATAATGTATACACAATACACAAATACAAATATAAACATGAGGAAGTGTATGTGCATGAAGCAAATCGCAACAAGTTAATTCGTGCACTAGTCCATTAATTCATGCCAGCATTGTGTTATCTTGTAATGTACTCTTGTCTTCTCGACACTCTATTCATATGGGGATTTGCAAAAATCTGTACCAGTGCAAAACCTCTGGTAACGTCACCTAATCGGCCTCTTCCCTGCGGTTTGTGCCGAAATCCTGTGTACTAGTAATCGAAATCGGTTTTTTTAAAAGCATAAACCTGGAATCGGCTTTAATATGTTATTTGCAAATGTCTACGTAAAACGTAATCCACCACCATTTATTTTTTGGCTACTCCATTTATTTTAAGTATATAGAATGTCCATAATGTGTGTATCGGTTCAGGAAGGATTACTGTAATGATCAATAAATCAAGCCGCTTACGAAATTGTGGGTGAGCATGACCAGGACGCTCGATTTTGATCGTATTGCTCATCCCACCATAGTAATTTTAGGTTCGAAAATGCCATATTATTAAGTTCCTGTTAAAAAAACAAAGAGAATATTATTATAGCCCTCTGTGGTTGTCTTTTCCACTCTTCTCGTTTAGTGTGCCCGAAAGCTTGCAGTGCAAACACGATATAGTTGTTATTACCCTCATGGTTAGAGTGTGGGATGAGATAGAACACACAAAGGGGGTTTATTCTGCATGGCAGTAATTCCGAAATTTATCAGTTCTCCGTTATTTACTCAAGCAGAATTGAGCGAATGAAATGGTTGGGTTGGTGTGTGTGTGTTCATATTGGTACAGTCGAGTGCCTCTTCCGTATCATGGTGTAGTATAAAGATTATATTAATTTCGCTTTTTAGATCAAGCTTCCGACTTCACATGTTTTCACTTCTTTGGTTGGATGGTGGGTAATTATTACGTTTCTCCTGGAAGTCCGTAGGGTGTACGGAGCGCCAAAAGTTTATTGCATCAACAGACTTTACACCAGAAGTGCTCACTTTCCCTGACTCCCTGGTGAGTGCACATTCCCTGGCAAAGTCTAAAGTGTCTTCCCTCTGCCTGTTCCTTTTAATTAAGTGTGCTTCGTTAGCTTCCGCTCTACTATTTTTGATTGGATGCAATCACGAAAACTTCTTAGTTACGAAACACTCTTAAACACTACTGGAACTCTTACAACGGAAGAAACGAGATTTTTTTTTAATTGTGTGATTATTTCGGTAAATCCAATTTTATACATAAGATTCTTTTTTATCTTCTACTGCCATTTTAATTATTGTGGCTGTGAAAGCTCATGTGACTACCGCAGTATTTCCCTTTGCCCCTTCCCTGTCTAATAATCCGTCGTAAGGAAAGTCCATGCGTGATTTTCAAAGTTTGACGCAGTTGTGTTGATCTGTTTTGTGCGAACATGTGTGCATCATAAGTGTGTAAGTTGAGTTGTGCCCACGGACATATACCAAAATACATAAGCATAAAGCACACATGTAGGGCACATTCGTGTTCGTGGATAGAATTTCAGCGACTTTACGATATTCTTATCTCTTTCGACTCTTTTTTAACGTCTGGCGTTTTAAGCCCACTACCAATTTCCTGTTTCTCAAGGCTGCCCTTCAAAATCTTCGTATTTCGATTTCAGTATAATGCATGGACGTGGTCGCCTAAAGAATAGCGATGGGAACCTAGACTTTTGTGTCATCAGCAATAGTTTGTGAATTTTAGGAGAAATACGTGAATCTACGATGTCCATGTGCATTTATGTAAAGCAAAAAAAAAGATAAATATTTACACTGGCTTCATGTCCATGAGCTCACAAGAGACTTGTGATTGTTGTGTGTATTAGACAGGGTTTTACATTTTCAAAAAATGGAAATTAATTGCAACAGGAAGGGGAGAACTACTGAAGCTGAAAGAACGAATGAAATAATTCTCCAGATGAGCAGTTGGGTGTCGTTGTCTACCTACAGAACAGATACGGTTGGGCGTGAAGTTAAGTTAGCGGCCGTGCAATAACGAAATGATAGACAATGGTAGCTAATAACAAGAACTAATGAAGTCCAATGTCGAATCAGTTATTTCCATTCCTATTATTTACGGAGTTCATCTCTGTTGTGACAAAGAATACATATAGGTCTCTCAAAATTTGAACTACCATCCCTTCGTGCTCAGTGGTCATCCATACATTTAACCACTTTCCATGTTTCCATTGTTATTCTTGTGTCCATAATCCATGCCTATAACATACCCACCAATTCTGTACTTTTGGTTGTTTCCATATTCGTTGGTGTGTGACGGAACCTAGCAGGTATTATATCACTTGTTCATCTCTCTGCTCCGTGTTTTGATTTTACAATTTCATTTGGTCTTCCACTGACTTCATTTCATGACGTTGCATTACGAGCTTTTTATGGTTGCGTTGGGCTTGACCTGATGTAATAAAAAGTTTTTTTTAAATCCAATGTATTACATACTTTGAGCTGTTGTGTTCAGTAGTGATTTGTGATAGACTGCTTCTCTCATTTTTTTTAGTGTCGTACTTGTGTTTGTGCACCAGTGTTTTGGTGTTTTAGTGAAATTTTACAACTTGCATGTGCGTTGTGCTTGTTTGTTATTTGTGAATTATTCACGAGAGCGCACATTGGGGCAACGTGAAATCTTAAATCAATAGAAAGTATTCATTCACATACCAACTACATACAGCAAAAGTTTGTATCCTGAAATTCTCGGTGTGTATTTAGTATTTGTATTTATATAATATGCATGTGTTATATAAATTATAAATAAATGAATGCATAATACTTATATGGGTATAATAAGTGTAAGTTGTACATGTATACCTGGAAGCTGTATTTGCGGAGGAATTTTCGTTGCAATGTGGAGTTTGCTGCTATACATTTAAAAAATTTCGCTGTAATAATTAACTGACTCGACATTGTTTTTTGGATTGCCTAATTACATTTCCTGAGGGTTCGTCTAAAATGTATGCATAGTGAGGTGTTAGAGCAGTCTTTATTGCACAAAAATTTTTGATTTACTGCGATGTAGAATTTCATTCTGCATAATAATTATGAATTACAAAGCGTGCTTTAGATTTAGATGCATGTTCTTCTGAAATGATTACATTGAACTAATTTTGAGGCTGTATTACAACTAAAACAAGGGTGATGTCTATATTTTTGGTTACGTTTTACGTAACAATATTTCTATAAAGATATGAGTACCTCTTCTTTCTTTTAGTGGTCATTAAGAAATGTAACTTTCGTCCATGTTACATGCACAGGGTTGCACAGCATATCTTACACCAGGGCAGGAAGTAGCAGCAGTGATTTTACGATTTAATTCCCTTTATCTTGAAGAAAACGTGGTTGTGGTTTTTCTTTCTGATTTTTGTCATGTAGCAAAGTGAGTAAAGTACATATAATAAGTGAGACTTGCATCTTCGTCATAAAAAGCACTATAGATGCCATAAGTTTTGTACGCGGTCTATGTAGTTTACTTGACTTTCACCCTGAAGTTTATCATTGGTGCAGACTCAAATGAGAACAAAAGTACTATAAATTTACTTATTTGAGGCATGAATGTAGTGGCAACAAGCTGGAGTGAAGAGTGTGTTAATGCTGCTCCATTGGTGTTGCAGCTGTTATTTGTGTCAGGTCTATATTTGATCATATTTAGCGTCAGCGGCAGTGCCGTTTAGAAAATCATAATGCGTTAAAATTGTTTGAAAGCTACATCCAAATGCATTTTATTTATTTTTTAGGAACCTCAAAATCCTCAAACATGTACGCAACTGAAACTGAAGACTAAAAACGACTTGGTTTGAGAAGTACCTGGCCATTTATTGTCCCGAGCTTCTTCGTGGTGGTCCTCAGCTAGTGTAAATAGCACTTTTTCTGCTGTCATTAAAGTGACTGTTTACTGCCTCCCGCGAAATGTCTTATCCAATGGTGGGAAATGGTTAAAATATACGAACACATTCCCCTTATTTTGCTACTGGTGAATAGAATAAGGGTGAAAGGTGAAATATTTGATATTGTCGTGTAAGTTTATAATATGTTCAATGCTTCCCAGCCCAGAAGATTGCTCTGTAAAGAAGACTGAAGGAAGAAGCTCGTAAAAGATGTAATTGAGAAACGAATTTTGTAAATAAGTGGCCTTTTATTGCTGAAGCAAGGGGTTGTACGTGTTTTGAGTGCTTCTACCACGGAGGTCACAAAACGAGAATGCCGATCGTGTCTTTATCGAAACGAAACAGCGGAGGTAGCTCGAAGGAAAAGAAATCATCTAATCGGACCAGTAGTGCAAGTATTGCTAGTTCTTCCTCTGCTGTCGACTCAAGTCTTAATTCTAGTCATTGCCAGGCCAGTTCGAAGGTAAATATTGGTGTTTCTTGTCTTTTTACCCGCACTGTCACGTAGCCAAAGCGTTTTTTGGCTGATCAACTTGGAAGTGCTTTCTTTTTGGACTATTTAACCGTTGCTCAAAATTTAATTCCGAGTCTCGCTGTTACCGTATTGTATTTTTTTTTAATTGGAAACTATTTGTTTCCAATTCCTTGCCTATTTGGTCGTTGATGTTAAGTAACTTTTCTGAATAGATTTTAATAGAAGATTTAATTTTGTGTTCTGTAGAATTCCAAAGGTGAGGCAAATGAAGAAACGATGAAGTCCACGTCTCGGAAAGGGAGCAGTAAGTCCAAAGCAGAACCGGACACAGCGTCTCAGGGCTCAGGGGACCATGGAGGAAAAGAAGCCAAAGAAAAAAGTCAACGTTCTTCCTGGGTCAAGACCATTGGTATTCGTACCTTGCGCTTAAGGAAGGAGCAAAAATCAAAACAGACTGCTCAAGGGGTATTTTCTACTACGGGTCGCACTGGGGCAGAAGCAGAATGTCCACCAGAAATTGGGATTGAAGCTTTAGGTGCGCCAAGTAACAGTAACGGGTCACATGCCGGCACAGGCAGTGTTAAACACGTGAAAAAGTCTTCCAGTGGCGCCTCAAAGACTTCAAATGGGAATGTCTTGCGTGAAAATTCAACGTTTTCATTTTCATCCAACACTTCCCCCGGCGTAGACACTTCAGGGAAATCCAAAGCGTCCCCACGCTCCGCTCCACAGGATGAAATTTCAGGTTTCTGTCGTTTTATTCTTTCAAAATAAGCTTCAAAATCTATTTTCACATTCTACGTACTGTATTCTATCTGTATATACCTTTTGCATAATTACATCTTGAGTTCTTATTGGTTTATTGGGAACTGCTTTTTGCATAAGCTCCTTATCTTTCCTGGTCCCATTGCATTTTCCTTAAATGGAAGTAGAGAAGCATGAAGTCAGTCAAGGAAATAAGTAGGAGAAATTACACTTACCCGCTGCGGTGATGTTTGTCGTTTGAAACACAAGCCTTGGGCATAGAACTTTTAGCATTGTCAGTCGGTATAAAGTAGTATATGCGCCCAAAGAAAAACATAAGAATTACATGGAAGTTACTAAATGCATAGATCCTTACACTAACAAAAAAGTGACATGTAGCAGACAAACTATAGGCGATTTTGCAAGCGGTGGCACATACATTACGGGTAAAATGTAGCTGTCAGAGTTCCTTCTTGCAGAAAAAGAACACATGGACTGAAAGAATTGGTTTTTCCTTCATCTTGTATAATGTGCATAAAAGTTGGAAAAGCGCTTTAAAAAATATAGATGTGTACTTGTTCATATGTACTAGGCCCTACACAGGGAAGCGGAATCGATTCACAAAGACTCATGCGCCCTCCTCCCGAATCGGTGTGAATGTTTTTTGTTGGGGTCCTCCCTGTGCACTCTTTGCCAAGCACATTCCCCCTCTCTGTGAGCATTGCATCTACTCGATCAATACCCGTATGTTTCTACAAGGGGAGAAAAAAAAAAGAATTACCACTCTGCTTTTGAACATAATAATATTAGTGTCTCTAAATTCCCAACTTTAAATTCAATAGAAAAACTCCTCAGACACACATGTAGAATGGCCCCGCAGCCGTCAGACATAAGAAGCGGGGGAACATTTTTTTAGCACTTCCGCTCACCCATTCGTAGTTTTTATTCCTCTTTCTTACAAATTTTGTATTGGATAAAGCTTGTGATTACTCAAAGTTGTGTGCGGTTAGCCTTTAGTTTAAAACCCCACTGCACCCCATCACACTTACGAGAAAGTCTTCAAAAAACTATTGTTGACAATGTGTGCTGGCTTATGTCTTAACTTCGGGGCCACGTTGGTGACGCAGTTTTGGTGGGTAAATTACACTCTTGTCAACGCCGGATTTCCTGGTGGTGAGGTATTTTCTCTGAAGGTGAAGGAGACACGGAGCTAATTAATTGACGTTTATTAATAGAGTGATGAAGTGTGTGAAACTTTTGTAAACAATGTGGACACGTGAGGAGAGCCGGTTGACGCTTTCCGTCACCTGGAGTGGCCAGGAGAAAAGACAGTGTGATGATGACGCTCACTAACTGTAATAAGTAATCGGTCTACCCGTGCTCCCAAGTCCAATTATCTAGTCTATTTGGCAGTTTCTTTATAGTCGTGCGAAAATTACATGTGGTATTGTGGGTGATGGGCGTTTAATGGATAACGTAGAAATATGGGACTACTGGAGACATTCAATTAGCACTACGTGTTTGTATTTCTTCTTGCCGGGGTGGGTTTGGAGTGGAGGTGGATAGCCGCTACTTCCGATTTCTAGTCCTTCAGGTGGAATCAAGAAGTCGTGACAATGCTGCCGATGCCCATGCATACCTTGCGGAGGAGAGCCAGTCCTTTGAAGTGTAAATATTGTACATGGAACCATTTTATATGTCACTCTCCTAAACCATAGTAGTTTAGTCATTATTTAGTTGTACGTGCTAACCAAAACATGTAATTTGTATCCAATGCTCTGCCCTACTCAATTTGTTCAGTGTCTCTATGTGGACAAAGATGTCAGCTTCGTCATTGTTTATTAGTTGTCATTACCTGACAGTGGGACGTGCGAAGTTTTGTTTGAAAAGTGGTTACCTGAATTCCGATTTTAATAGTGAGTATTGATGCAATAATTGGGCAAATCCCCTGGCTTCGTTTCCAGTGTCTTAATTGACTTTGTTATGCCCTTGCATATATTTACCTACAAATCTATTTGGGATTGTGCAATGTCTGGGAATTAGTATGGGGTTGTCCTTTTAAGGTCAAAATATATGCCCTTCAGCAGGATTTGAGAAACCACGATGAAATATTTACGTGCAAATTAATTTAATATCAGCAAACAGTGATGCTCCACATCCTGAACTAGGTTATAATTAAGAGCTAGTTGGTTGCTTAACTACCCACTCAATACCTTGCCCGCTCACCTATATACCTTTTGGTCTTGTGAAGTTCTTGTGGTAATGCTATACCTATAAACCACCTTAATTACCCTCAATGTAACAATGTGAGTAGTTGAGTAGTAAGTATTTATAATACATATACCTTGCCTAAGGAGCTCCGTTAACTTGGTATTCAGGCATAAAATCCGCTAGTGTTAATTACTCATGGGCGTACATGCACCAAGCTCTTAATAGTTTTCATGGCCCTGCGTTTGTTGGCTAAAAGGCGATCACTTTGTCCAAAGGCACATAATACTCCCTAAATACATGTTGGTCACATACGTGGGCTTGTGAAAAAACTCTGTGCATATTTATATACAGGAGTATACATCATTATGTTTTGAAAAGATACACGAAGGTAATAGGTAATAGGTATATGTACAAGGCTGGTCTACAAGGGAGCATAGATCGCTGGGCATATGCCTTTACCATGACAATGAGGCGGGGAGAGTCCTTATTCCTCGGAAGAGGTGAAGAGGAAAGCGTGTGAAAGAAAAGAATGAAGGAGAAAATTTTGAATAATTGATGCTCTTTTCTCCACGAGTTATACTGAAGAAAGTCGGTCTTTCTCTCTCTCTCCCTCTCATCCATACATTTCGCCTTAAGTTTGTGATATGCTTTCGCTAGTGGTCAGGTATTTCTTAAACGTAGGCAGTAAGCAAACTACGGTTTGCCGGTATTTCTTATTAGTTCTGATATTTTTCTTTCGCAAAAAGAAGAGCACGAACTAGTATTTTGTTTGTCGCCCATACATATATGTATGTATGTACCCTAAAGGAGCAGTTTGGCTTATATGGTGTACGTATACTACGTACGTATATGTACCTATAAGCTCATTGTTCATAAAATATTCAGGATTCAATTTTTTGTATTGGCACGAAATGAAATTACATTGTGACAGTTAAGGGAGCATTGGAAAAAGTCAATATTATCATTACTACATGTTTAAATGATTGGCTTTCTATTATTTTGACATTTAGTTGTCGTAAAAGTGTTGCCTCCACATGTCACCCACGAGCACTTTACTTTTGACGCTGTTCAACTTCCTGCTAATAGTGAGAAAGAAAAAAATTGCAGTTTCCCCATCGTCGCTTAATAATACTGGATGAATTGGGCAGTTAGACTTTGACTGGGGCTATGTGAGTGTGTGGATTTGGTCGTTCCGTAGTGGAGAAAGTCCTTTGGTGTGGTTTATGGAGCATGTAGCACGAGGTAGCTCCAGGTCCTTTTGAATTCATCTTCTGTTGTTTTGCTTTGTGGCTTCGTCGGTGGTCGTTGGGCTTGTGTGTGAGCTCGTACTGAAAGGGAAGCTCCATGGGAAGTTTCATAGGAGAAAGCACATGCGGGAAAGTGGAGTGGGCGACAGAGACGGCAGGATTGTGCCACGGATTTAATTATATTGAGTTTTAATTGACTTATTTACTGTTTGCTTTTTGGAGTAATCCCATTTCGTGAAGGGTTTTGTACTTATAAAAACAAATGACTACAAATCTATATATAAATAGCAGAGGAGGAACAAGTTCGATAAATCAATTAGAACGTCGTGAATCCAGGAGGTTTTCACTTTTCTCTATACACAATACTCACCAACTACCCATGTACGTATTACGTTATGTAGTATGTACATTTTGCGGAAAGCAAGCCGGCGGCTTTGCACAAGTTAATAAAGAGCCAACAAAGGACACGGCTTTTCTTTCAGTTTCATACGAAATCCACCGTTTTGTTCTGTGTTCTTCGACGACTTATAAATACACAGCCGTGCTCCTTGTGTCACTTGACGATACACTAATGGATCGTAGTTGTTAATGCTGTTTTGTGTATCACAAATTGCTTTTATCGGCTCATCATTTTCGTATGAAACGCCGTAGTCTCTCACTTTTGCCCAGTCACCGTGTAGTATTTACTATTTACAGAACCTGGAAACAGTGTCAGGCTTTGGCTGACTGTGTGGGTACAGCTTTTTCCAGTGGTGTTAATTTAGTGCTTTTGACGCCACTCTGGAAATCTTAACCTCGCGAGATTTTCTGCTTTCTGTCAAACAATTTTTTTTCTGTCGATGGCAGCTGGGTAAAAAGTGGAGTGGTTATCAGAAATCGTGTTTGTGTCCTTTCTATAAATTCTTAATTGCTTGTGGTGAAAGCAAAGTGATGATGAAGGAAAGAAAGGTTCATATTTTGTGGAACGTGACCCCCCATGCTAAGCTCAAGTTAGGTCAGGATCTTTACTACTTGATGCATTTGGATTCCTTAGTTGCTTCATGGTTTGTAATATGGTTCGGTGAAAGTATCTTTGTAAAGAAAGCTAACATCGTTGTTTCTTGTGTGTGAACTGCAGACAAGCAAGACCCAGCACGATTTGCAGGGGATGGAATGTCTTTCAAAGCGAAATTGATTGGCATACTGGAAGTCAGTGGACCGCGGGGTGACCGAATCTGCCAGGAAGCCCTTTCCGAACTGAAAATGGCAGTGAAAGCTGCAGGAGAGCACAAACAGAAGATCACCTTACACGTCGCTTTGGATGGACTTCGTATCCGTGATGAAAAGACTGGGGTATGTTACTTTAGAAAACTGTAAAAAAGTCATTACTTATTTACAATAAAGCTTTATTCCCATTGTTGTGGGAGTACATTTTTCCTATTAGCATTCAATGGAAAGTTCAAGCGACCAACTATTTTTTTTGTGTTCAGGATTGCCTTTACCACCACCAAGTACACAAGATATCATTCATTGCCCAAGACTTAACGGATGCTCGCGCTTTTGGGTACATTTTCGGGTCACCAGATATGGGTCATCGATTTTTCGGAATCAAAACAGAAAAATCAGCAAGTCAAGTTGTGATAGCCATGCGAGATTTATTCCAAGTTGTTTTTGACTTAAAGAAGAAAGAAATTGAAAGAGCCAAGCAACAGCTAGAGATGCAGCAGAAATTTTTGGCAACCCGAGCAGCAGAAGCGCAACCCAAGGTAAAGCTTAAATACTTAAAACCTAGAATATCTACCAGTCCCCTTATTGAGTGTTTAAGGTGTGTACGATTGCATTTTTGTAGGTCGAACATAAATCTTCCATAGCAGAAACCTACATCGAAGGTGCTTGTGCCTTGGGCAATGGAACAGAAATCACAACGTCGGGCCAGTGTCCCCCGGAAGTAGATCTTTTAAATTTAGAAGTGGAGTTGAATAGTCTGCAAGAAGGATTGGATAACATTCACAATAACTTCGCCGACCATGCTCCATTCCGAGGGAGCACGGCGTCAATATCAAGTGATCCCATGAATCCAAAATTTTCTACTTCCAGCGTAGGTGGGGGCAGCGGTACGGGAGTAACTCCTGGATTTGGGGGTTTCGGGGGTGATCCTTTTGGAGATTCCTTCGATCCTTTTGACACCACGAGTGGGTGCAGCTTGGGACAATCTCAGTCGCATAGCACCAACACTACAAGTATGAATGCAAATCATCAATCGCCGATAAGTTTTGGTGGAGTCGACCCGTTCGCTCAAGTGGATCCATTCCCTCAGCCAAGATTTAATAACTTGGAGGGCACAGACCCATATTTTAATTCGGATCCTTTTGAAACTCCAGTTCGTAATTTTTCTTTTACCTTTGCCAACGAAGGAAACACGTCTGGGTTATCAGCACAAGACAGCGCCAATACTTCTGCAGGAAGCGATCGTTATGCATCTGCTAGCAAGGCAAATCATGTGGGGAGTAATTCAAGATTGCTATCCCATCGGAGTAATTCAGCCATGGCCGAAACAACTTCTTTTGAACCAGCATCGAGTTGGAAGGCGTCATTTGACGACGTAAGCCTTTAATCACCGCTCTATAAATAGTGCATTAGCATTTAACTTGCACACCTCAAGAAAGTATTAATTACATGAATTCCGGGATTATTTAATGTTCTAAATACTGTAGCCTTTTTCTATCGTTGCAGAATTTTGTCCCTGATGCGAAAGCATTAGTATCTGTGAACGGGCCCAATAAACCATCTGCGGATATTTTTACCGAGCTTGATCCTTTAGGTACTGGTAGAGTCCGACCTTTTGTGGATCGAAAGGATTTTTTCCAGGATTTAAAGCATCCTCCTCGGAAAGTTCTAAAGGACCTACATGGAACTGAGTCGTGTGACGAACTAGGAGTGACTGGAGGAAATTCTTTTGTAGGAACTCCTCCAAACTCGTCTTCACCGAAGGAATCGACAAAGGTACAAGAATCTGAAACGAAAATTTCAATTCCAAATTCATTTTCCACCAATTTTAATCCTGTCGGTTTTGACTCCGCCTTTAAGTCAGCACTACACGCCTCCTCAATGTCCAAAGCTAGGAAGTACCAGCAGCAAGAAAGTAACACTCGACCCAACATTTCCAACGTCCTGCGTGATTCCTTTAGATTGCGATCTGATTCCCCTCCAGGTTACAGCCCACCACCTCCTCCTACCTGCAGTAATTCCGGTAACACCGCATTTTCTAATAACGAATATTTTGCTACACCTGCCACTGCTACAATGGTAACCAGCAGCCACAGTAGCATCGTCAAGAGTACACCACCACCGCTCCTTCCACCGCCTGGATCCACAGGATCACCAGGAACAATTCGTTCAAAAAAATCTCCGCAGTTGCTTAAACAAATGACAATTTCTTCTGGTGTCACGAGTTCGTCCAGTCCTAAAACTCTTCCAAGGTCCGCTCGACTGGGTAAGCATACCACGGTTGACTTTCCTTCGTCAGATGAAATGTCTCCAATCCCAAATTTGACACCACCTCCACGACCACCACATGGGACCTTGCACAAGAATGTTACTTTATCCACAGCAGTGCCTCGACCATATTCTAGCGACAAAACTCAGGTTAAAATAACTGGGGTAAGCAGTTTTAGCTCTCGATCATTTATCTCCACCAGCCTTGCACCTGAACCACCACCTCGACCCTTGCAAACAACCACAACTAATACTTCATCGGGAACATCGAACAGCATTTCTGTGGGACAGTCGAGTCCACAGTTGCCAATCGTCTCTCCTCCTCCTTTACCTCCAAAGAAGTCGAGTATTGGCCCCACACTTTCAAGTATGCAGATCTCATCATCAACGCAGCACAAAAATCTGTACACTACAGACTTAAAAAGAATAAGTGACAATAAGCTAGAAAATGATCTTCCATTACCTCTTCCTTCTCGTAAAATGCAATCTGGTATCTCATCTTCTAATGTGGCAAGTAATGCTAATCGCTACAGCATTCCCGAGGGAGCTGCTATCAGAGAATCTCGATATGAATTTCCTAAACACGATGTCAGTGAAACGTCTGAACCACCATCCGTGAGCATGGAACAGGCTATACAGCAAGTGGCATCATTGAGTTTGGGCCAACTTGCCAGTAAACTGGAGATGCCTGTAGAAAAATTATCGTCATACACAATTCAGCAGTTGGCAGAAAAATTAACGCTAACAGGGCTTGATCAACCGAAAAAAGGTAGCCACCGTGACTCTTCGTCACGAGTGGATAGGCCACGTAAAACTAATACTTTTGGATCAACAAGTAACTTAGGCTTTGAAACAAATTTTACCCCTATTTTTGATGACGATATCTCTACCATGTCTGCACCTGGTGGTTTTGTAACTAAATCTGCTCCCACTAGTGGTCCTGTTAGTGGTAGTAGTGATAATTACGACAAGTACGCCGTTTTCCGGGAACTGACTGTAGAGGACGCGAGTGGATTTAGTTTAGGAAACGAAAATGATTTATCAGAAGACGATGAAAGGTCTAGAACTCAGGACAGGACTTTAACTGGAAGAGATTCAAGTAGTGAACGTACGCTTCATGTAGAAGACGTAGGGTTTTCGTTAAACGAGCCGAACACAAATACAGCATCCATCTGTGGACTTAATACAATGGATGATGTTACTGACGCCAACCTTTCGGACGAAAATGACAAATTTCCTTTAGACGAAGAAGTTTCAAAATCTGAATGGGCTACTTTCGAAACTAATTTTGATGATTTTGCTTCTGCGAATGTGCCTTCTCATGCAACTCACAACCCAATTCAACTGCAGCCTATCAAGAAGCGAGATAGTCCGTGGGATTCGGACGATCAAGAGAAAGACGATGCTCTTACTACCCCGACAAAAGTACCCGAACCTTTTATGGCGGACGATAAGTTGCTTCATTGTGTTCTTCCTCCAGATCCAGAGGAGTTTAATTTCCAGCCATTTGAGAAACCAGCTCCAATCATTACTGGCCAGGTCATGCCGGGAAGACGTTCAAGTAGGGACCGAAATCTGCAGTATGAGTCTTTTGAATTGGAGCCCAGATTACCTGGTCCCAGTCAGTTTAAGCGGCAAAGCTCCGGCTCTTCCAAGCATAGTTTAGGTAGAAATTCTGACGTTTCTGATTCTGGAAGACATCGTTCAGGTGGTGAGCCTAATCGCTCTCGCAACAACAGTCGTGATCTAGACTCTTGGGAGGGAGGACGGGGGAGAGAACGGGAATATGAAGACTGGGATAGAGATACACGGAGAGAAAGAGACGTGTGGGAAAAGGAAGCAGGAATAAGAAGGGGAGAGCGGGAATTTGGTCGATCAGATTCACGAGGGAGTTATTCTAGGCAAGGTGACGGCAGGAAATTCAGTCGTGACTCGGATGAGGAATTTGGAGTACCTTCCAGATTTTCGGGTAACTCACGGGACAGCTCATTGAGAAGAAGTGATGGTAGAGGAAGTCGTTCGAGAGGCAGCTCGGCAAGGATATCAAAACGAGGATCGCAAAGAAGCAGAGACAATTTAGATCGCGACGAGGAGGAAGAAGATGTAGAGGATGATGATCGATCATATGCTTCGTATCACTCCGGTTATTCTCAAAGTTCCCATCATCGACGTCATAGACGGCATCCGCCAAAGCATCATCCTCCTAGTCAGAGTGTCGGTTATGGACGACGACTCAAGCGAAATGACATCTCTCCTGAGCGATACTCAAATCATGAAAGCGACTGTGATGATTCGTATGAAGAGGACAATTCTAGGAGGAAGGACTACTACGCAAGAGATTACTACAGCAAACATCCTTCCTTTGTAAAAGATCGCCCAAATTCAAGTAGTTCTCGTGGAAAAAGGTACGATCGTAACTATGATCATGACAGTCCCAGGGATTATTATCGATCAAGTCGAGAGAGGGAAGACAGAGGAAGATATCATCGAAGAAGCCATGGCAGACCGGAAGGTGTAGATGGTCATGATGACGGACGAGAATATTCTGATTATTCGTGTGAGGAAGCCTCTACGCAAAGTAGAAAGTATGGAAAAGGAAAATCTCGTGGGGGGCGAGATAGGGATCGTTCTCAATACTACACGAACTCTCCTTCGTGGGATAGTGAATCTCAATCTCCTGACAGAGGGGATGGTAACAGTAATAGCGGAGGCGACAGGCGTAAGCTTCGTTGGGGTTCTGGCTACAGAGATCGATCCCGGCAGTCACCTAGTCCATTAACGTTAAGTCGCCAAGAACGAGCGAGTCATGCTGGAAGTGGTGGTTCAAGTAAACCGAAGAAATCTGATTCATTTAGATTCGAGGATGATTTCTCACCGAAGAGAGCTGAAGCAGGTGCCTTTGAGTCATTCCAAGAAGAAGAACAAAGAAAAGATTTACCAGATATTTCAGCAACTGCACCCACGAGTTTGAACAGTGACAGAGGCAGCACTTCTTTACCGCCTCAGTCACCCTTTGAAGATAATTTTGTGGTTCAGGTGGCCTCAAATACTGGTCAGCTTCGAGACAGTGACCAGCTTGACAGTATTGAATTTAAGCGTGGTGAGGATGATGTTGATAGTTTTGGCTTGGGTGCTGCCCCTGCTGGAGATGTGTTTTTCCCAGCCAAGTTTGATGTGGAATTAGAAGTTGGCAAGGAAAGCAAGAAACCAACTGATGGAAGTTCCTCATCAGTAGTCTCAATTACTCCTATTCCTACGCCGACTTCGGCGGATTTAACTCGTTCTTCCCCTTCAGGATTAGTAGGAGGGGGTAAAAGACTGGAATCTATCCGATCTGAAGAAGAGCGTTTGGAAAGCTCAGAAGATGGAGCAGAAATTGGAGGCAGCAAGGCGGATGACATTGAAAAGGAGGAGGACAAAGACGAGGAAGACAAAGAGGAGGAGGAGAAAAAAGAAATTATTCTGGAAACGGATATCATAAAAGACCCTGTGAGTAAACTAAGTGTTGATGAGTGTGAGAATGACGATGATGATAACATTACTAATGAGGAAATGAAATCAAGAATGAAGAAGTCTGAATCCTTCAATATTTTTGAGCAGGCTAAAGACCCTTTTGCGGATGATGATTTTTTTTCGTGAATCTGTGTGCCCAAAGCTTCCATCTGTAATTTTATAAATTAATCGACGTTTGTACATATATATATTTTTGAGCCTGCTTGTCGTGTTTCATTTCGGATCGTGATCTTGTTAGTATCTATAAACAAAGACTCATTCAAGGTGTTGATGAATGTAATGATGTTTACCTATTCTTTCAACACAAGTGTGGGTTGATTCTTGCTTTAATATTCTCGTAACAATACATTTTATTACACCTTTCCACTTTTACGTAACCAATAATATTTAAGTATCCAAGAAAGCAATTGGTTTACCTTGTTACAGAGTTTTGATAAAATAGATGTGTTCAGTTTGAATTAACTATCAAAATAATGTGTGAATTTGTTGTACGGGTTGTGATTCTGTATGGAGTTTTTTTACACGTTTGATTTGGTATTTGGAAACACGAGTACGATGGGACTTGTTTTGAAGATTTGTAGTTTTCATCTTGCTCGGCTCGTTTCAGTTGAGGCCGGGAAGATAAAAATAATTATTATCTTTAAAGAAAAAGACTGGAAGTCGTGAATTGTCACCCGCAGCTTGTGAACTGTACGCTTAAAAGACTGAAATATATAATGGTAATTTTCTTCGTTTTTATATGGTCCACATTTAATCACACCTAATAAGATAATTCCAACCTTAAAGTTGGAATTTTGCATTTAATTAGTGCAGATGCAGACAATACAAGCTTGGGGCAATAAATTTTCTTCTTTTAAATCGCCAAGATACTTATAAACACATAAGTAAGAGTACGAACTTGGTTATTTCTTATTCGCTATTATGATGTAATTACCAAAACCATTTATTTATGTTTGAGATTCTAGTAGAATACATATTTTTACCTTATTTCGACTTTGTGTAACTTGCTAATTGGGTTGCTGCTTTATTATTTAAGCAAAGTTTGAATTCACGTTTTCGCCGTTAATGATTTTTCAGTATTAACAAATCATGATGAAAATGTTTGGAAGTAGCTATGTGCTGTCACCATAAACTTTTTAACAATTCAATGTTTTGGCCTCTGCAGGTCTTTTCCCAGTCCAGCTGGATGTCTTTTGACTCGGATTGAATCAGAGTTATATGGATTTGACTGTCGCGTCAACCTGTTTTAAATGAAGTGGACACACGAGAACGCAAAGTGACAAGAGGTCTTTTAAGCAATTTCTGCTGCACATTACTGTCCAGAGTGATTTTATACTTCTTAGTTGACTTTTTTTTACATTTTTATGAGTGCACCAACTTCTGTACTGAAAGTCTATTTTTTCTGTTAAATGTTGGCTGTCGATTTTAATAAGGCGCGAATTTTTTCTCATCGGTTTTTCAGGCCAGTTTATTCGTTATAATAATGCCGTTGTTGTTTTGTAATAGCTGTATTGTCAAAAATTCTCACAGCACAAGTAGTGTTTTCCAGAGACAGACATTGAATCACTGTAACTGCAAAACTGTATATTTCCTTTGCCAAGCACTGGTTGAATGTACATATAATTAAATGGGTATTGCCGGACTTATTTTTTTATATTATCTGTACTCTGCTGCATTCTGACAGAATGTAATGTATCTATTACCTGTGTATAATTTCTAGAATCTAGATAGCTGCAAATAATTTTAGTTATTCTAAGTAGTTATTACAGTGGGGAGTCACACAGATCGTCACATGTACGGTCTGGAATCCTTTTCTGGTCTGGAATCGTTGATGTTGATGCCCCTTTCATCGCCACGAATATAGTAGATAATAATCAGAATACTCGACTCCAACATCGGTTTGAACCTCACAGAGATGCTCCTCACATGATTTGCTTTGCAGAGTTTACTTCGAGCCTACAGTAGCAGCATCCATCATTATTATAATATTAATGCTCCAGTATTAGATAAGTGCATAAGTTTTTCCTGGAGTAGCGGTTTATCATATTTATCTGATTTATCTTATAGTTTCGGGGAAAAAATTTGCAAGATAAACAATGAATATTTATGGTTATTTTACACCCGTGTTAAGAGTTACCAAAAAATAATTATTATTGTATACTCACCATGAAATGGAACATGTTACTTATAGAGATTAGTTGCGTATGTTTGTGTAGTTTCACGTGGTTGTGTCTTTTAATCGCTACTCTCAATACCGCCTCACTTTGCTTTTCTACCTTCACGTTTTCATTCCCATTTACTGGTTTACTTTACGATGAACTCAGAGCTATAATTTTTTTTGTTGATCATTGCAAAGTTAGTCAACGTGTGTAAATAATTTCTCACTCAGTATTGTGTCAAAATAGTGTACATAGGTACATATATTATACTTTCGAGCGTGTGAACAAGAAAATCTCTTTCATTTGCCTCATCTTGCTGACCATAGAACGTCTCATGAAAGTTGGATAGTTTGCAAGGTAACATTTGTAAGGTCTATAAAGTTACGTAGGTCCACATCGAAGACAACAAAAACAAAATATTGTAGTAATTAAATTACAATAAATTACTCTGAAGTGTGTATAAAATAAAACAATGATTTCCATTAACTGAGCTGGCGTGGATTGTAGAATTTTAGTCGTAAAAGCGTAAAATATGAAGAAAGCACGCATAAACAAGTGAATCTTCTTCTGTAAAACAAAGTACCACACCTTGATAAAGACTTTCACTTGTGTATCGAAAGCAATACATTTTAATTAATACCTAAATTTATTAAAATCTTTCACGCAGGGAATTCTTAACGAAATTGTAAAAAGCATGTTTATAACATGTAGAATATAGTTTTGTGAGTCAAACTGATTAACAGTGCATTATTACGTGAATACTCTAATATTAATCACTATTCATATTTACCATGTATTTACCCATACACTTTTCCAACTTTTAAACTACTACCTATTGTTGATATATGAAACATTTCCCTTGTAAACATTTTGAAACTATCAAATACGTGACATGTAGTGTAAGGGAAGAAAGGATTAAGAAACGGTGCCATAATAAAAACTACTAAATTGTAAAAATGTATTTGAAAAAACTATATTGCTTAATAAAAACTTTCAAAAAGAAACGAAGACGTCAGCTGTCATTGTGTCTGTTGTGCAAACATCCAGGAAAAAATTACAAGGAGTAGCATAGTCATAGCCAATAATGGATGAAAGTTTTCCGCTGTTAACGGCGTATCACTAAGCTCTGTACGATTTATTGTATATTTTTTGTGGATTCCCATGGACGGCATTTTATCCTGGGACTCATGAAATGTTCATCAGGATGGCAACGAGACAACCTATCGTCTTGTCATACTATACGCTTTACCCATCCACACACTTGTTCGTGGCAAATGCTTTCTTTTTTACAAGTTGCTGCATAACCTTCATAATAATATTTTAACCATCCACAATTTAACGAAAAACTCTTCCGAATCTATATAGTAATTCATGCACAAAAAAAGATTGCACGACAATCCAACCAAACTCATGGGAGCAGTGCGGCCACTATTGGTAAGATTTAACGGAGTAAGCAAAACACCTCCCCAAAGAATCCTCAAGAAAAAGATGAAGATTAATTGAATATCAAAAACGTAACACGTACATACATCCAATGTATACCAATGTACATATTATTCATTTCAACAGGATTTTCCAACAATAAGTACGGTAAATATTTTAAACTTCAAATCCAACTGACTAGACTGTCAAATGTTTACTGTTTACACAGGTGGCCGTGCTTATTGGTCGCTGCAGCGGGTGGCAAACACAGATTATTGTACTAGTATCTACTGTATCTAGTATACACAGTATACAGGTATACACCCTCTTTGCTTCACGTATTCTTTGGTTAAGCCTAGAATCTAATAATAATAATTAACTTTAATTATTATTATTAATTTATTCAATACATTATACGTAGCAAATGGGCCCGTTCCCAAAAATAAGGTTGTGAGTTGTGAGTTGCTCCAGAATAGCTTGCTGTTTGAATTATAATAGTATAATTGCACCTTCTGCATTTAAAGCGTGTTTTAGTTAGTTGAGCGTACATGCATACTGTAGGTATTTTCAGCCCTTATAATGGAATGACAAATAGTTGATTTAGTATTTGTAATCTGATAATATTGTTGTTGAGGCCGAATTAGAATCACACAATAATCATTAAGCCACTAGCCACAATTACTCACGCATGTAATTAAGTTCATCAACTAATTTTCGGTGTTTGAGACAGTCCTCTAGCCATTCTGGAGACACCACGAAGGCGGATAGTTGCACTTTCTTCGTCGGACTTTCTTTCTCCCACGCTATGACATGAGTCACTCCGGTATCCCCTTCATCTTCTAAATATTGACCTCCATAAAATTTAATGGTTTCTGAATAGACGACGGATTCTTGAGGACATAGCTCACCCCGAAACGCGATTTTGCATTCTTCCAAGAAGTTATACTTTAGAAGCTTAGCGGCACTAGTAGGATCTAATTCGGAAAGCACTCTTTTAAGAGGACTTTTTCCAGTGGCATCTAAACTCTCGTCTAAACCGCTGTCGTTAGCATCTTCCGCATCCATTTCTTCAATTATTTTGTGAAGTAACTCCCGCGTTTCAATTGATGAAAGTTTTTTTCTATACGAGTCACCGTAAATGTCAAAATCTTTTTCAAGTTCCTCCCTTGTGGACGGAGATGCTGAATATAAATCTTTAGGAACGAGTTTCTCCACGTGTTTTTTGTCAATACATCGGTTCACCCATGTTTCTTTCAAAATGTCATATTCTTTTCTTTTTATAAGGTGCTCAACTTTCACTGACAATGTTTCAGCTACAATAGCGTAGAGATCTTTAGTAGGATTTTGAACAATCTTTCCCCCATACAGTTTTATCCGGCCTTCAATTTCACCCTTCCAGTCGGGAGAACCAATGACACAAAACACTTTGGCATTAAATATGTCATTCTCATTCTTCACTGGGGTTTTCTCACTTTTTAGAGGACTGAATTTTGGAACAACTTTCGATGAGCGTAACTTGTAGTCACTGGAAATTACAAAATACTTGCCGCTTGGACTTTTGGTACTTTTAGCAGCAGCTGAAGAACTCGATGTAGATGGTTTTTCGGGGCTGGTGTCCTCCCGTCTTTTCTCTTCGGACAATGAACCCATACCTATTCTCACGAGCTTCCTTGCCGAAGAACTACTATTAGTATTGTTTCGTTTTGCCAACTTTCCCCGACAGTTTATTCTTATATCATGGAATTCTTTCAGCGTGAGAATATCTTGCCACGATTTGTCTTTGCGTATTGCCACAATTCTGGGAAATCGGAGTGTATATTTCAAAGCATAATTGTCGTGATACAGAATCTCAGTAGATTTTACCTGTACCACGATTGATAACTTTGGGTTTATGTAAAAGTCAGGACGCTTTCTTCCTTTGAAAAGCACATTAAAGTTTGGGTCTTCTTTTTCTCGAAAATTCGGTTTCAGCTCGTTAACCAGCGCCTTTATTTCTGGATTCCTCAGTCGTCCAGACCCAAGACGAGCAACCGGATAGAATAACTGGAAAAAATATTTTCATACAATTTATTCGTCCGCATTTGGGCCATTAAAAACCCAAGTATGTGGCATTTATTACCTCTTTTCCTGACTGCTCCTTTTCCAGAAGTGCAACCAAGAAATGAGTAACATTTCCTGAGCCGCGTCTTGTGTCAGAGTAGTAACCCCCAACAATGATCAAGTCCAGATCCGTTATGGAATGATCAGAGAAAAACTGCAATGATAAATTGTTATGTATGTATATATATATACAACCAAATATTAAAGTAGGTATAGGTACATGCTCTTTTGTCATAGTCATAATGCATTGCTATTGGTATTTCACTCACAATTAATTAAAAATATTGGCGTACTAATTTTTGCTGTGTAATAAAGAAATACCATACCTCAGGTTTGATTTTGAGCCAAAATTGCGAACGCTTTGCAATTTCGTAGACGGAATCTAATTGCTTCGCCACTAATCCTTCCTCTAAGTTATCAATGGCATCGTTTAATGCTTCCGTCACTTCATCAACGGACTGCACAATAAGATGGGGGCTTAAATAAGTAACTCCGTCTTTTTCTTGGATTACTAATTTCTTTTCTTTTAATATTTCCCATCTAAATGTTAAAGGCCGGCTGATCAAACTTTCTCCGTTGTAAAATACAAGGTCGTACGCAACAAAGGCTGGACAATGATTAGGATTATCCAGCTTCATTTTCTTAACATCTATATTTGCTCCCTTGTCGGTGAAGCACCTTCCTGTCCCTGTGTAGTATTTATCTTGATTCTTTTTGTACGCCATCATCTCACCGTCCAAAATAAATGAATCACACGACGACTGAATGAGAGGTTCAAGGCGAGGAGACAGCGTGATGTCAAAGTTAGGAGTGTCAAAGCTATTTCTTGAAAAATATTTAAACCTTTGACCACTTGGCTTTGACGAGTCGTAATGGATCTGAAATCGTTCACCATCGTATTTGGTTTCAATCACAAAAGGTGGAGTAGGCAATGACGCAACATCGTTTGTAGATTCAGATTCAGGGTTTTCTAAAGAATTCAAACGAGCGCACAACATGGGCTGAAATGGTTGAAACAATTGAATAGATGCTTCACCAATTTTAACTCTGGGGTCATTAAATGTGATGCACACCTGTAAATAATGAATTTTGAAATTAGTTAACTTTTTGAATGTATTCGTATAGCTACAACTATAGTTAATATTCATTGTATCGCAGCATTGATTTATACAAGTATGAACATGTACCTAACTAATGACCAATTCTCTGCGATTTAAATGGATGTACATATTAGCACAAAGTAATTTCTCACCGTCTCCAGATTCCTTGTATTTGTGAAAAATTCCTCAGCTTGTGGATGGATGCATTGAAATATTTGCTTTTTCGCCACTCCTAAACCTAGTTCCTTCAGTAAAATACGGGCAAGCCATTTACCCTCCAATGGTGACAGCCGTGGCAAAAGAGTTTGCAGTACTTTTCTTTGTGTTTCCAAATTCACATCCTTCCCAGGAATTTTGGCCAATTGATCTAGAATACCGTGGATGTCAGCAATTGTAGGTCCTTTCCTGTCCCCACTACCACAGCGTGCCTCTAGCACCGAAAACAAAATGTTTCCCAAATCACCAGCCCGGCTAGACTCCTTCGGATTTTTGTAATTCATCAACTTCCTCCCATCTGCATTATTAGTATCCAAGCCCAAACATTTCGCAAAAAGCCTGCCAAGAGTGTGCCCTTTCAAATTGTAGGAACTACGTTTTCTATCTTCCTTGGCAAGGAATACCCGGACGATCGAGAAAATACTGTCATTCTGTTAGCAGATCAACACGTGTTTGAGAAAATTTCGGAAATCATACTTTAAAAAAAAGTCATTGCAACAAGTGACATGTTTCAAACGGATTCAACAAATATCGATTCTTACATTACATCTACTTATCCTTTATACTCACATTAGCCTTTGCTGGATCCAAGGTTTTATAGTTCTCTTGAAACGCTTGTCTGAAATGACTGAAGTATTTCCTTAACTCAATCGTCTTCTGTTTCGCTTCCGTCAAATTGACAATCGTTTCAAGAAATTCTGCCAGGTTTAAGAAGTCCATTTCGTCCACAATCGTCAATATTTGTGAACCAGCACTATTGTCGTCTTTATTTTCCATTTTCACTAGCAATACAAACGCCAAAATTGCTTAATAGGTTCAACTTAATTAACAGTAGAAGCAAGGAAACTTGACACGATTTTGGAGAAATGGCTAATAACAATAACTATAGGTATAGAAGTTAACCAAATTATTACCTCAACTATCATCATTGCCATCATAACACCTGATTTAGTGAAATTCGGCAAGTATTTTCATATCGTAAAAAGTCCTTCAAGCCTGCTTTAAATAAGAAAAACAAATCCTTGATTTCCTCATCTCTTGCCGGGCAATTTCAAATTGCACGTAGACGAAAAAACGAAATCTGAAATAAAAGGTGCGTGCCACGATTTAAAGGTGAAAAGATCCTGATTTTTTTTTACTGCATCACATTTTTTGTCGGATCGAAAAACCTCGTAAAAAGTCAAAATATTGCGTTTCGTAGAGTTTCAAAATTTTGCTGGTGTTTCAAACTTGTTATTTTTATTAATTTCACACACCAGCTTAAGCTCGTATTTCCTCTGAAGTGAATAGAAGAATAGAACTATTTTAGTACACTGTATTCGTTTGGTGTAATTGTAATTTCACATTGGTTTGATCATTTTGTTTTTGCCAATTAAAACACCTTTTTATTTGTCATTTTATTTTCTCTTTGTATTCCCAGACGAGCGTTTTGGTTTTGAGGGAGTTTTTGCAAATTATTAAACATGGTAAGTAAATTCGGTTGCTAAAACTTGAGCCTAAAAATTTTTGGTAATTTAAAAAAAAAATAGTTTAGTGTGTTTTTGGAATACAGTAATTTGTGCGTGTCCTTGATCATTTTAAACAAAATAGCACTCTGACGTGACTTAAAGTGCGTAATTATGAAAGCTACTAATGCTTGCCGTTTTTATTTCACTATAGGGTGAACGAAAAGGAACAAACAAATATTACCCGCCTGACTATGACCCGAACAAGGGGGGTCTCAATAAATTTATGGGCACCCATGCCCTGCGAGAGAGAGCCCGAAAGCTCCATTTGGGCATCCTTATCATCCGTTTCGAAATGCCCTATAACATTTGGTGTGAAGGCTGCAACAGTCATATTGGAATGGGTGTTCGGTATGTTTATTCGTCAGCATATTTCAGTTCTATATTATAATATTTGATTTCGCAAATTCTTTTGGATCAGACAATGGCTTCTTGTTAGGTTGACTGCCCATATTTTGATGAATATTTAATGTTTTCTAACGTGAAAGTAGTTTTGATACCAAGTAATGTTATTTTATATTTATGATTTATAGGTACAATGCGGAGAAGAAGAAAGTTGGTATGTATTACTCTACACCTGTGTATGAGTTTCGGATGAAATGCCATCTTTGCGATAATCATTTTGAAATCAGAACAGATCCCGGGGTATGTTTTAGCTGGTAGTTTATTTTCATTACGCGTGTGCAATGCAAAGTTACTGTGTTGAATTTTAGTTGATTTACTGACTACAGAACGTATAAAATATCTTTTAGAATTTGGATTACGCTATAATTAGTGGAGCTCGGAGGCAGGAACGGAGATGGGATCCAACAGAAAATGGTCAAGTTGTTCCGGACGACAAAGCTGTTGGAAGATCTCTAGCATCCAATGCAATGTTCAAGTAAGGATTTCACTGTATAGCATGTCAACTTTCAACACATTTGACTTTCATCTGTTTCTAAAAGGTTTTTCAACATTATTTTTAAATTTTAGACTGGAACACGGTGTTCAGGATCAAGGAAAGCTGAAATCAGTTAACCCCGCACTTACGAATTTAGAGATCTTGCAAGAGCGCTGGAGGGATGACTATTTAGCCAATAAAATTATGAGGAATCAATTCAGGGTACGACTGCACAGCAAGCGAATTTGTAGCTTTCGTCTATAGTATTATTTCCGCAAATTAATTACGTCTTATCTTTGCTACTTTTCAGGTAAAAAAGAAAGAAATTAAAGCCGAAGACGATAAAGATCAGCAGCTTCTCCGTAAAACTTCACTTGATATTCCGTTGTTGAAAGAATCGGAAGACGATAAAAGAATTGCTGGACTTATTCGGCTTCAGCCAAGTCAAAGTAAGTGTCATTAAGTAATGAGAGCGAGTTTTGTCATTTGCTACACGTTTTTGACCATGCGTTTGCATTAAATGTAATGCATCAGCAGTTTACGCATGGTAACTGGTAACGTACGTCTGGACCGAGTTATAGGACAGTTCCCTAGAGAACCATTTCCTAAAGTACCGCTATCCTAGAGAACCCCTAGAGAACCATTACATATAAATTCGTCTCGTTTTACAGGTTCAGAAGAGCGGCAACAAGAACGTAGGCTAGCCATAGAAAATAAATCGCAATTTCCGACTGCCTCAGAAACTTCTGGGGCAAGAGAAACAAAAGAGAAAGTCGAAAAGCAAAGAGCTTCGTTGGGAATTTGTTTCGGGTCGTCCAAACGAGCTCGCATTGCCTCTTCTAGTGGTACTTCGTCCAGTGCTTCTTCTTCCAAAGGTGTATCCCCTCCTGACTCTCCGACACCTTCGTGTGCTTCACCTGCAGACGGTTTAACAGCGAATTCGAAAAAGAGTTTATCCCTCGTTTCTACAGATTATGGTTCATCATCATCGGACGAATCTGTGTAGTGTACCACTTCTTGTTTATTATTTTCATCATCATAACCGCATGTATATATGTACATATAATATATAAGTACCATCTATCTAATGATTAACTAAATGAACGTGACTGTATTCACGACACAAAAAATTTCTAGTAATAAATTAATAGCTAAAACTACTCGGTCTTGTCAGTCCCAGTACCTACGTACATACTACATATGTTATGTATATCTCGCATCTCAACATTTGTACGTATTTTTCACCCCGGCACGCGTACAACATTCTCATGAAAAAAAATCTCGCAGACTGGAGTTCCCTTCTGTTTTGTTTACTTTCATGGTTTCTCTACGCCGGGCGGACATACTATTTAAATATTTTTAACCGAATAGGCGTACAAAAATACATATAATGAACTTAAGACTATTAGGTGACCACAATCTTGAGATGTAATGATTGAAAATTATCTCAATGTTAATTTGGAATCATCTCAATCCCGTGTATTCTCGGTATCATTGCTAAAGTAGTCGAAAACTTATTTTAATGTACTGATATCGTATGGTTTGTTTATCCGAGTTTATACATAAGTAACATAAGTTTATATTTACATACACTGATAAGTGCAGGCCACAATATTTGTAACTTTGTCAATTATAGTCGTGATATTTTTCCACTGTATCCTTGTGGCGAGGATTTTTCTCCTTGACATGGTTCTGAACTGAAAACAACATGTTTTGCAGGGTATAATATCAACAACAATTAAAAGCTATTAACACTAATCCACCTCATTAAACGACTACCATTCATGACACGTTGCATTTGTTGTCCACGTAGCCTTAATTCCTGAGAATTATTATATCCATCACGAATCACGACATTATAGCATCCAAATCCAAATATAGGTACATATGTGTATATATTAGGCATAATTGCCAAATAAAATAAGAATTTCACTTTCACGTAAGCACTAAGCACACAGTACAAAATCCAAAACAACGACACCACCAGTACAGTGCACTCGTTCATCTGATTATCTCCTCGCTGCATCAGGACAGGCGAACTGCCTCAGATTAGTTAATGGTCATCAGTGGAACATTTTCTGTCCAATCTGTACAGTCTCATTCAATCTCGCTCGCATAGGAACTAAACCCATACTTTTCCCCACATAGAATAAAATCGAAATACATATTTCTGTGTTGCCTTTTCTATAGGACAATACGCATAAGAAGAAATATCATTAATAAAACTGAATCAAATCTGATTCTCTCCAAAGTGGCTTCAACAATGAAAGCAAAAAACCGCACAACATCAATTCATAATTTCTACTGAATCCACTTGTCTCCTTGCAGCCTGATTTAAGAACTGATGATATAACATGTCCCCGCATAAATATAATGGTAGGGACAGCCAAATTAAACTCAATTTTTCTCATTTTTGTTTAATGACCGAAGAAAGTTCTGCAATTTTTGATAAAATAATTCGGGATACATATTGATATTTAGAAATTTTAAAAATGGAAAATATGCACAAAATAAGTGACGACATTGACGCCTTTTAAAGTAAATTTTGTGGACTAATTAAAATATATTTTTTAGTGGACTAATTCTGGGATTTATTATACCAAAAATATATGTTTATTAGCTCACAAAATTTGCTTTCCAAAATAATTTTCAATTGCTTTCAAATTTGCAACTTTCTCCCTATCCTGAATCTATTTTTCCAAAAATACAGAACCAATGTTTTTAAACAGGTAAACGTTAATTTTAAAGTAAAATAAGGCATAATTTGGTCGTCCCTAATCAGACTCACTGATCTTTTCCATTATTCCCAGTCAAATATGAGTCTCTCCGTTCTGCCTCAAGATCAAAAGCGCCAGCAGATAAATTGCACGTGACTTCTTAGCTCATCCCAAATAAAGCACGACACATAAACCAGCAAAAACAGTCTTATTATTCCAAAACTAAATTATACTATCTGAAAGCCCATAATCTCAGATCAGAATCAGACCAATCTCTATTACCAGTTGAATTTAATACTCTCAATAATTATTAATATACGTGCTGCATCATTATTGTAAGTAGGTAACCAAACCTACAACAGTCATGAAAGTCACATAATTTTCCACAAGCTCCCTTCCCCAAAGGGAATATGATGAGCAAGGAAGGACATCCGAAAAAGTATAATTTAAAATTCGAATGAAAATACGAAAATACTTTTTTCTATTTCTAATTATGAATACAGATTTAAAATTCGGATATATCTAAAATATAAATTCTAAAATTCGGATACAATTTCATTCAAATATTGATACATTTGAATACGTATTTAAATACTTTTTAAATTTTTTAAAAAAAACTTGTTTAAAATCTGGCCTAATTTGGAGCCGGACATGGACTGAAATTCAATTAAAAATTTTTTAAATGTGTGAATTGACTTCACAAACTCTGATTTTGCAAAAATCGAAGAAAAAATAACCTTATTCATTAAAAAGAATGTGATCAGTATCTTCTATCATATAAAATCCCATAAAATCCTCTCTTCATTAATTTACATGGTACATAGGAAAAACCCATGTACAAGTATATAAGAATCTGTTTCTCCTCAATTTGATGTGACCTCAATCCTGACTCTTTAAATATGGACTTTGTGGAATGTCATCCACCGGAAATGAATGGGTTTTGCCATTTCCTCTTCGTCTGTACACACTGCGTGGGAGTAGATGGTATAGATCTATGTTTTACACATATATAAATATATACAAAAAAAATGAAAGATTATGAAAGAACAAATTATACAAAGATGAAATAATCCTCCTAAAAAATCCTCTTATATGCCATCCTATAGAGAAATGTTTACCTGCCGAGGTCAGGATGGGGACTGGCGGGAAAGGGTTAGCCAATGACAGAGGGATTTCGAGGGAAATGGACGAATGAAATGAATGAAGTGGAAGGAATGAATGAACTCGAAAATCTCTCCTACTACGACTTTTTTTTTTACTACATGATTTTACTACGCTGTGGCGCAGTGCATGTACGCCTTGTTTATATAAGGTGAAGGACGTGCCGTTTTTGTGTTTGAACTGAACTGAAAAAAAAAAGGTTGTTATAACTGAAAAAAGGACGGCGACGACTGCTATAAGGCTAAACTATGCCCAGACAGTGCCTCTTCAAAAAAGCCAGACTCCACTATAGACAGAGAAAATATTCACCCCTTTCAAAATCTTCCTCGGAAATCCCTCTGTCCCATCAAGTATTTTTCTTTCTGTCTTTTTATATCCGTATAAAATATACGAATAGCTGGTTTTTCTCTCTAATATTCTCTCTTTTATTCAGTGAAATACATAATAAAAGTCTTGTTGTGCCCTGAGTCTGCCGCGGAAGTCTTCAATTCTCTCCGCTTTTTACGTTTTTTTTCTAATGTATGAGAAGAGAGATAAAAATATTACACATTACAAGTGAATTCGGAATCAAAAGTTAAACCTCTTTTATCCCCTTTTTTAATCTCGATAATAATATCATCCAAATATATTTTTGGGTAACACGATTTTATCTCTCTTTTCCAGTATTTTCAAGTTTTTTTCCCCTCTCTTGGGGACACTTGTGAATTTTAATGGGTGAAAATTGTGGTTTCACGTCAACAATTATGTGTCCATAGTTTACCAAGTGACGCATACCGAAGGGGAAATCCGGTGATTTTTGTTTTGCTTTTTGAAACCTAGAATCTTATCCATGTTTTCTTGTTGACTGGATTTGGTGTGTAGGTGTGGGTTTTTTATTTTAGGTCTTTTTTCTTGAACAGGTTCCCTACAGGTCATTTCGTTATGTGGAGGCTGGAGACGCACAAATCATGTATCGGGCAAGTTTGTGACCTTTCGGAGAATATTTATTTGGACTTGGACAAAGTGTTGATTAAAGGCTCATTTCGTTGTTGACTTTTGATAATTCGGAGAATCTAAAAGGGGGAGAGAGCTTTGATCAAACGATTTGGGGTATCCGTTTGGAGGAGTTCCTGGGAACATCAGAATCAGAAGTGCAATTCAATTTAAACCAAGCTGCAATTACGGCAGCTTTAGAGGAGAAGAATGTCGCATGATCCTCCTCTAAAGATTTTATGTAGGTGCTATATACACATGATTTGTGTAATCTTTTGTTTTTTTAGGTTAATACTTATTGATTAACTAAATATGCTTCAGATTACATTGATCAGAACGTCCTACTCAGGAAATAGATTGACCAATAGATCTTGAGTGTTTAAATAGTATGCAGTTTGAAGTTTGAATTTACATTGGAATCAAGCTGTGTTTACTAAATAAGCAAATAATATTTGTTGTTCGTCGTACATAGTCTACTTGCGTAAATAACGAGTTTACCAAACCGCGATTGATCACAATTGACACCGGGCCTTTAACGTATAATATTTATTCACCTATTTAAAACTTTTTTTGACATTATACTCTGATGTAAAAAAATATGTAGGTACTACATTTAGGTACATCAGAAGCTATTCTATTTCTACGTACCTCTCGCGGTATAGAAGCTATGCTGGTGGTCCTTCGTAGAATTGTAATTTAAGTACAGGCTCTTCCATGGAAAAAATCTTTTTCCATTGATTGATATTGACTGCAGTCAATATCAATCATCAGTTATAAGCTTTTATGACGATTTTGTGACGATCACCCAGAATTTTCGTTAGTTTCGATGATTTAGTAAAATATTCGTTTCGTTCCTGTGGAATGTAAACACTTAAAGCGCAGCAGAATGACGTTGATTAATAATAAATTAATATTATGCTGCTTTTCAGATTTTTCTACTTTCTGTTTTCACCTGCAAAATGGAAATTGGCGTGACCATTCCTTGAGCGAAGAGAGAAGTTTCGCGTAACACAATTGTAATGAAACCCACTGTACATAGCGAAAGGTGAAAACCTTTTTCCCCACCTCCAAAATGTCCGTCTGGTTTTCCATGAATAAATCGGGACCGGCGGGGTCCAGGGGACAAGGAGGGACTTCTTCACGACTTAATCGGAGTGAGTGTATACTCTGTTGCTTGAATAAAAAAAAAATTTATTCTGAATATAATATTATTGTTAATTGTTATGAACTCGCCGGTTTTTAATTAAAAATTACATTGCGAGTCGTCGAACTAATGGTAAATAATTTTGTAGTTCCGCGGAGAGAAACCACGGAAGATGTACTTTTGGATTTTAGCCAAGGTAAATAGTAAATATATAAATTTTAGAAATTAAGCTAAATTGTGATCATAGTCCAAATAAGGCATGGTTTAATTTGTGACTTGTATCGTTGTATGTGTTAGATCCAAAACACGTCGTTGGAGAAATTTTACGGAATGTGTCGCGTAAAGAGGGACTAAGTAAAGGGAAGCGCTTAGCATTCTTGAACGTATTTGTTAAGTATGTTCAACATTTACAAAATATTACAGTCCTAGGAGATCGAATGAACTATGGTTACAGCATAGAAGACATCTGTCTTTGGTAATAATGTTTTCCAATCTTTGCTCCTTTTCATATGTGCTAGTTGAAGAAAGGACTATCGCTGCTATCGGTTGTGGTAAAACTTTGTTTTAAATACATTATTTTATTGCTAAAACATGCAGTCTACGACCCAGCTTGGTGAATGAAGCCACTGTAGTACGAATGGCGGCTCTACGTGCTTTGAGATATCTAGTCAGAGATGAAGAGGATTTAGCCGCAATGATATCAGCTGGTATACCGTTTCTTATTGTCCGGTCATTGGACGTTGTTCTTAATAACGCTGGTGAGCGGATGCAAGCAGCACGCTTCTGTCAAAGGATTCTGGGTATAGCTAAAGGTGCTGAAAATTTTCCTGCTGCAATTACCAGAGCCTTGGTTTCCATTGGGTTTGATGGCTTGATGGAACACGACAAGCTTCATCGTGGCAGTTTGTCTATTCTTTGTCAATTAGGTAACTTACTGTCAATACATATATTTCGTTGCTTTTTTGAAAACATGTGATTGTTTGTGGCAGTCGTATTTATTGAGTGTTTTTATTCTTGCTTTAGCGGTATTGAGTCCTATTCATTTTATCGAGAATGGAGGAGTGCGAGTGCTGTTGCATAATATACTGGGATGTAACTCACCGATGGTTTTGGAAGCAATTCTGGGAAGTTTGTTGCACTTGCTTAACGCTCCTGAAACCCGACAAGCTTCCAGACTAAATCTTCACGCTCTGGTGGCCCCGCTTACAGATCTGCACTTCAAGTTGAACAGCCATGATCACCCAGACAGAGATCAGTAAGTGAATTTTGTATTTGTATCTTACAAACTGGGACGGATTTGTTTGGCAAGGGTGATACTGATATTCGATGAATTATTTAACAGCGACGAGGGTGAAGTGGGATACCGAAGCGCTCGAGTGGCAATAACTACGGTTCTAAGAAGTTGGAGTGGCATTGTTCATTTTTGCCAAGTAAATGAAGGTGGTCTTCAAGCATTGGTTGATGCGCTGTACATTGAACAGTTAGATATTCGAGTACGTGCTTTCCTCAAGTTCTTATTGTCTATGTTTTTTTTATTATATCATCGATTACTACTTTGTTATTAAAATGATTTATAATTAAAGAAATTAACTTTTTGTTGAATACAGAGAACCATACTTGATTTGCTATGCGAAATTATTGGATTGAGATTTCCTACCTGGACAGATGAAGTTTCTGTTGCTCTTCACGCAATCGACCCGTCTTACCCACTTTATCGTGATAACTGGAGACTGCAGGAAGGCTTTGTTGTTCAGGAAGCTATGGTTGTCTTACCAAATCTTGCTGCTCACACGTAAGGAGAAATTGTGAAGTACTTAATACGTAATAAATAAATATCCCTGGGGTTATATCAGGCTTTGCATAAGTTGATTCAAAATTAAAGTGAAATTCATGGTAAATGCGCTATATTATTTTTAGACCCAACATCACGGCCAATCACAAAGCGTTACTGGTGTACGCCTTGGTTAGAAGAGGCCTTTTGGATTCACTGGTTGAAGTCATTGTAACCAGTGACACATTTATAAGCGTTCGTGCCACAATTTTGTTGGGAGAGTTATTGAGTCTAGTCGATCAATACATTCCTGTGGAATGCTTTGACCCAAGTCAGTGCATACCTTCCCTTATCCGTCACTCCATGACTGACACTCCATCCGCCCCGGGAACTTCTTCATCCTACTCCCGCAACTCCGCCTTTTCGAGTTCCGCTTCTGTACAATTGAAGCAACACCGTGCTTTGGAATCCATAACCATTCTTACAGCCATAGCGAAATTAAAAGCACGGCCACCTGCTCCGGATTCCGTCTTCCTCCAGATGCAGCTGGATTTTGCTAATTTTTCCGGCAAATATCCTAATAAATTTGTCGATAGATTAGGTCAAGCTCAGTTATCAAGAGTAAGTTTAGATTTTTGTTGTTGACTATAGTAATTGCAGATAACATGTGCATGTGTGTCTGTTTAGTTGTTGTTGCGATTAATTAAAATACAGTAGTAAATGAAAGAGCTCCTTCGTTTACTCGAATAAAACTGTAATGCGATTCAGTTTGATATAAATTAAAAATTTTAGGTTTTGAAGAAAGAAATGGAGAGTAATCCCGGGAAAATTTTGAAAGAGACGGGCGTTACCACATCCAAGGATCCTTTATCATGGAACTGGGAGTTAATTTATACTTTAATCCGAGTAATTCCATAATTATTTGTTACATGTGTACATAGAATAATTTGCACATTTAAAACTACACACTGCTATAATTCGAACTGAAAATCACTAATCATTATGTGCGAAAGAATAGCTGTTCCTGAAAACGTTGTTTATTGTGTACAGTGGGTTCCTACATCTTTGAAAAAAGTGGATGATTCTTCGTGGCGAACTTTTCTTCGACGTTTGGTAGACTTTTTCAAGCCTAGCAATAATATCTTCGCAAGAATGGAACTCGGAAAAGGACAGTCTAAGCTATTCACCAGAGTTGGATGCTATTTAATGCAATTCTTAGCTGACGAGGCCGAAGTACGCTTATTTAACTATCAAGGAATTTCAATTTTTTTGTCATTATCTGAGTATGCAGTGTAGATAATTACGTTACATAGATAATGATATAATATTGTATTGTTACATGTAATCTATTTTTAATAATATTTCCTTATGATAGAATTTCAGTGGAACAACCCTGTTGGAGGAATTTCTATCCGATATTGTTTCTCACTTAGATGAGCTCCTTAGAAACAATCAGAATCCTTTTGTGTGCTTTTTGAGCCCGAGCAGATTGGAAACAACCGTCTCTCAAGCTTATTTCCTATTTCTGGGGAAATTATCGCAAAGCCAAAGAGGAATGAAAATGCTAGAACGGCAAGAAATTATGCGACGATTATTGGAGCTGGTTCGAGAAATGCATTACGATTATTATGTGAAGCTGATCGTTTCTAGCTTGTACTATGGCGAAGAGTTTTGCAGGTTATTGTCTTTTTTTTACAGTTTTTTGGAACAATTGTTGCAATTTTTTTTATGCTCGTGTATGTAAATATGTATCTAATTTTAAGGACTGCAGGAAATTTTAAATAAGACATTTATATTAACAGGCGCATCTTGACAGCAGCGATGATGTCAAACGTGGAATCTGCTCGGTTGTATGCTACACAATTTTTAAGGGTTTTAATGCGAGCAAAGTTGCCAGATTTCAGTAAGTGGGGAATCGAAATCCTTGTTAATCAATTAACGGATCGAAATCGCGTCATTTCCCTAACGGCGCTGGATATTCTTGAAGAAGCAATACATGACAAAGTAATGGTTCCGTAGAAAATGTTATTGTAGGATATGCAAAAGTAACAATAATAAACAAGTTGACGTGTTGTAAGTTGTAACATCTAATTCTGTTTGAAAAAATTGTAGATGTTCCTGGAGTCACTAATCGGCCTTAGACCAGCGTTAACACATCTCGGTGATAGAGGTCTTCTTCTACTGATTTGTTTTTTATCGTTGCCATCAGGATACAAATTCCTCATTGAAGCGAATTTCCTCAGGAGTGAAATCGAGAAGTGGCAACGATCATTTAATAGTAAATACGTTGAGTTAGTCGAAGTTTTGGTTAGGGATTCAGTTTCAACATTACGACGAGGCGACGACGGCAAGTATCCCGAAAGAGCTAGTCGAAACCAAGAACAGTCTCGTTTTATTGATATTTATGTGCCACCTCATTTGTATGGGCAGTTAGCCCAACATAAACCGGGGCTCGAACTTTTGTTGGAAATTGGAAATTTAGAGGGATTAATGGACGTAAGTATGCTTTTGAATAGACTAGGTAAAGTTTGAATTCCATGTATAAAAATAATTGTATTTGTTGTGTTAGACGGTCTTGTCCAAAAAATGCGATACCTTTGAAGAAACCCGGGAATTGAAAGCTGCTCTTTGGGCTCTAAGTCATCTCGGAACTTCTGTTGACGCGCTGCAGATTTTGGAAGACGGAAGAGTGTTGGAAGCCATGGTGAATTTGGCTGCAGAATGTCCTATTTTGTCTGTTCGCCACACTGCTTTTCATTGTTTGTGTTTAATTTCGTGCACTCAGCCCGGTGCAGAAAGTTTGAGTATGTATGGATGGCATGCAATGCCCAGAAGTCACCATGAAACATACCCGATTTGGGGTTCCTTAGCATCCGTGGAAAAACTTTCCAAACCAAAAATCTTTCCCGACTTGGATACAGACGTGGAAACTATGGATATTTTGGATAAAGCCTCTTTAAACTCAAAGACGGACACATGCAGTAATATATTGATGGAAGAAGACTATTTTCCTGATGGCTTCGATGAAAACGAATCTAAATTTCTTGAGGATTCGAATGGAATTGCCGAAGAGGATAGTGTTGATGACTGTTCTCCTCCGAATTTGCCATCTTACCCTCCACTTTCAGTTTCGCGAAAAATATCTCATGAGCACCATCGTAGTCAAAGTGATTCGCAAACGTTAATTTCAAAGCATGTGCCCCCCATAGAAGAAGAAATCAATCGTAGCCCGAATTCCGTCCCACTTGCAAAAGATGAGGATGCCAAAGTTATCGAACTTATCCGTTTAGCTGATGTGGAACGAACAAATTCAAGACTAGTCACAGGAGGCAGTGTACGTGGAAAGATGTCAGCTATTTTTAGTCCGAATTCAACAAGCGGAGACAATTTCAGATCATTAACTTTAGGCAGTAGAGGAAGTTTTAAATGGGGTCGGAGAAGTCGATCGGAAAGTATTACCGAATCTAATTCAAGTGGTGTAGGATCCAATGAGTCCACTGCATCTAATCCCAGAATATCATCAGGGGCTGGTGATCACTTGCACACTTTAAGCCCTATACCTAGTGATCCATCAATTAATGCTACGATGATGTCTAATCCTCCATCGCTTTCCAATCTAAGTCCATCTTCACGAGGTCTTTTTGGTACATTTTTTCACGAGTCATGTCATTATTACATCTAGTTCCATGAAAAACGGAGGTTTTTTGTTTTACAGACAACAGTCGAGCGTTTACCGACCCAGGAACACGTTTCGGTTCACCAAACTACCGGAGCATTATACGGAAACCTGTTATAAGAATGCCTATTCTTTCAGACCCGGACATTTATCCGCACCACCAGCGTCTGGGGTCTGTAAGAGAAATAAAAGCTGGCAGTTTGGATCGCCATTTTATGTTGTCACCTCAGGATTTATTTACTGAGTCAAAACTTATGCGTGTGAACTCATCTTTAACATCTTTGTCTACACCTTCATTTCGAATGAGACCTGAGGTTGAAACCCGAGGTCCTTGTTTCATGGGTTTGTGTTTGCCGAAAGACTTCAACATGATTTTTGATACGGAGGAGAGCTCGTCAAGCAGGAGTGAAACAGATAGTCAAATGAGTTCAGGTAATGTTGTGTAACGTAAATTCTCTTTGTTATACTTATTGCTAATACATGTCGCCGAAAGCAGATACATAATGATAACTACTAATCAGAAGAAGTTTTTCAACGTATTACACCAAAATGATTATATGAGATAAATAATGAACATTAATGGTGTAGAACTACAAATACTATTGTATAAGAATAATAAATCTACGATTAAACTGTTTGTTAACAGAATATGAAGCGGATATAGTTCCGGCTCCACCGGCGTTTGAGTCCGAAAATCTCAACAGTTCAACAATGTGCGAATCCGTCTTTGATTACCACTCACCTGTGACTTGTTTGGGTTGCATTAGGTTGAAACCCCCAAAGGCAGCTAGTTCATTAGCTGTGAGCAGCAATCAAGGTTTGTGTGCTTCCGAAAGCCTCACTTGACATAATGCAACAAATGTGATGATTATTTCAATGACTTGGTTTCTTCAATTAAATGTAGCAGAAGACACGCTGAGAAGTTTCGAGAATTTGTCCGTGGTTGATGCAAACATGGATGGTAGCAGAAATTCAATGGCATCTGCGGGATCTTGTGTAAGTACTTGCAGTGTAGATTCCTCAGACAAACGTCGAATAGTTCCTGACAGTCCTTACGGAAAAACTTTATTACGCAAAGAAGTGATAAAGTTAGTGTCTAACATGATAAGCTGTGTTGGAGCTAAATCAAATGAGCAAGGACTTCTCAGGTAAGATCTTGTCTTTTGTAGCCTGTACTGTAAAAATTTGTAATATGTTAACATCTCAATGCAATGTGGTTGTGTTTTGAACTCCTAGACTTAAGCAAAAATTTCCACGCGCTTTTCACGATACATGCCTGTATTCAGAATTGTGTGGCCTAATGGGCTCATACAATGTCCGTTTACCATTACGAAGATTTGTGCAAGAGCTGTTTTTGGATCTTCCGTTTGACGAGGTTTTATTACATTTATTACAAATGTGCTATATGTAATTATATGAAAATAATAGTTGGCGAAGTTACATACGTATGCTAAAATAACCTTCATTTTTATTTCAGCTTTACTTAGTATGCGAAAAGATTTTGTACCCTGATCTGGACACTTCCTGTACGTCAGCATCAACAACTACGACAGACACAAGTGAGTCGTCCACTGTAATTGAGGTACCTATCGGAGCTACATCGGGTAATGGTACTATTCCTGAAGTTGATGACACAACTCCCTGCCCTAGTCCTAATGATCCGTACGATTCAGACTATATAGATTTAAGATAAATGCCGAGATGTTCTGGAGGATAGATGTTAGGGTGAGATTAATGAAGGTTTTTATTGAGGGCTCGAAATCAGTCCAGTGCAATTTTTCTAATGGCATGTGTTTTTTAACTGATTTGGGTAACCGTCATGTAATCAGTCTCTTGATTTTTCCAAGACGTTCCTTGTTTAGTAAAAATAATTTATTACTTTTGCTACCTCCAGCTTAAATGCCAAGTCTTCAAAGGGTTGTGTATGGGTGTAAACCTGACCAATTTTGGTTTTGTTACGTACCAAGGAAAGTTCGCTTGTTAAAGTTCGTTTATAGTTAGTCTTTGGTATTTATTATACTATTTATTTACTACTTTCATTACTACATGCGTGCAATGATAGCAAGAAATAATAGAAAATAGAATGTTTACGTTAAGCAACATACATACAATTATTGTCTTTCCCTCGAACAATTATTGCAATAAGGGAAGTAGTACATATTACGTCATCAATCGGGGTCAGTCAGTCCCTCAGACCCTTCCGTTTACGGCAATGCTATTCTGTCATCACCATAGGGGTCAGTCAGTCCCTTTGACCCGGAAAAAGGATGACGTAATATGTACCAGCTCCCCTACGCTTAAATATTTTAAATACATACGAGTAGAAATATGTAGTATTTAGCGGTCTGACTGTAAGTCATGTGTAAGATGAACCAGAAATGATTCCTTGTTGTAATGACGTTTGCAATTATGATTTATTCAACTTCCTGTACTACTATTTTAACTATTCAAGATCTGAGATCTGTTCCGTTGATTACTGATGTATTGAAGATGTAGGTTTTTAGCTGTGAACGAAGAAACTGAGTCATGGACTCCCTTGAATATGGTTCTAGAAAGGTAGAGAATAGATTTTGAAACTAAAAACAATGATTAAAATGCGTGTCGAAATCAAGCATGTTTATATGTAAAAAAAACCGTTGTTTGTAAATTTACACTTAGTAGGGCGTAGGAACTGAACTAAAATATGTAATTGTAGTATAGAAGTAAGTAGTAAACATTATAATAAGTATAATCATGGAGCATTTTCACTTAAATTAAAAGCTGCTGGCGTGCAAAAAAAAACAATTGTGGAAGGTCTCCACGAGTGTAAAGAATAATTTGCTCACTAAAAGTAAGATTGTTCACTGTTTTTCGCAAAAAAAAAAGTGCATGAACTGCAATAAATTTTTGTAATTTCTACGTATAAATAGGTCCTAAAAGTTATACTTAATTTTAATTCTGTCGCGTAATGAATCGAATGAAGAAAGACTGCCAAAGACCAATGTAATAATTATTTAATTAACTCCCTACGATTAAATCTTAGGGTCCTTTCGTTTTAAACAGAAAAAAAAACGAGCATTTCAAAGTAAGTGCATGGCTTCCACTTAACCAAAGAAAACTGGAATAAAAAAGTACCAATTTGAAAAAATGAAAGTGATATCAGTGTACTAACATTCTTTACTAAAACATATTTATACAAATTTGTTGATCATTGATCATTTTAATTACTACTTAATTTTTAGTTATTTTGTTTTAATTAAACTAATTGTAAGATATTAATCGTGATCATGGGCTATGGGCATATAGATATGCTCCAGACACGCAGGCATCATTTCCATGTAGTTTTTTAAGGCAAATGTTTTTAGCATGTGAAATAAAACGCAATTGTGAATGCTTTGTCTCTTTTGCTTTTACCCATAGGGTTTTTTGCAAAGGCTCGAAGATTCAAATTCCTGCACCGTTACATTAAACAGATTTATATATTTTATTTAATTCTCGGGAAAAAAAGACAATTATTAACCTATGAGACAATGTGACCCCGTGCTTGTAATTAACTTTTAACAGAATTAAAAAAATGTAGCATTTAAAATTATTGATTTTTTCTAATCAATCTTTGCAGAAAGCCAGTATAGGTAAAGGTGCTAAATCTGGTGACAGTTTGTGATTTACGTGCAACTTCAAAATATCATGAGCTTCACAAAATTTTGATTTGTCACATTTTGATTACCATTGTTTTCCGTGGGATCATAATTTTCTGTTCAATTGTTCGGTGAAACAAAATTAAAGTTTGATGTACTCGTGTTTGGAAAGTAAAGAGCGGAACAGAGATTGAAGTGGTCACCCAAAACTAATTGGAACATGTGCTCAGAGAATTATTAAAATATTGAGATTGTCAATTTTCATTGGATCCAGATGCTGTCGTTTCAAGGTCAAATCACATGGTTTTACTAATCTTGCTTGTGCCAGAAACAAAAATGGTAAGTTCAGAGTATCATGTTGTCATTTAGTGTCGTGCATTTGCTTAAGGCTTGGTAAATATATCGCAATAGAAAACCAAAAAGTGTATAAATATAAATAGTAATAATAAAAAGGTGACAGCAGTAAGTCAATCTTGTGTGATTGGAAAAGTTTTTCAAAAAGGTCATAAGGTTAATGTAGCGTGTTTTTTTTTCTTGGATCAGATTTCGCCGGAGTAAGAAGTTATTATTAAAAACAGGCCAAAAGAGTGATTCCGTAAGAGAGTGTACTTCGGGTTGGACATGCACCAATTGTACTTTTTGAACTGAGGTCAAAGGTGAAGATAAAAAAAGTCAAGAAAAAAATGTTTTCCGCACTCAAGAGGTTGACGACCCGGACGGAGACAAATGGAGCTTCGCCCACTCCGCCCGGTCTCCACACCATGTCATCGTCCCTTCAGAAGAAATTCTCCAAAGGAGTTCAATATAATAGTAAAAGACTTTCTTTAACCTGTATTTATTAAGTTGGAAATTTAAATTGATATTGAAAAAATTAAATGGATAGCCATTGTCCGACTTTAAATTGCTTACGTCAAACATTGGAACATCTAAGTGTTCATTTGTCGGAAAAGTTGGTGGGTTGTTACACCGTGGGGAGGTTGAGTTATTGTTCTGTTTAAAGAGTCGAAGGCAAGGGTTCAATCCAAGGATAAGTGACTCCATTGAGTTCGTATGATGTTTTCAATTTGCGTCCGATATCCGTGATGACAACTTTGAGCCTGCTATATTATTAGTTTCTGATGAACTCGGAGTAAAATTTTAATTTTTTAAAATTGTTTTATGACTTGATTTATTGTTACAAATGCACTTTTTGTATTTGCCAGTGAAAATTATCCTCAAAGGAGATCGCAACTCGGGTAAGACGTGCCTTTTTAGAAGATTACAGGGACTTCCCTTTTTGGAGGAATATGCCCCCACGGACGAAATTCAGGTATGGTATAATTTATAAATAAGTAAATCCATGTTATGCTGGTATGATTTTATAAACGTTGATTACAACTTAAACTACTATTTATTTAATACATCTTATAAACATTGTTCTTTAGGTGTCAAATATTCAATGGAGCTACAAAACCACGGATGATGTGGTGAAAGTTGAAGTTTGGGATGTGGTAGATAAAGCCAAGAAAAAGAAAAGTTTGCCCAACAAACTGAAGATAGAGAATGCTCAGTCTAAGGGAGAGGAAGAAGATATTCAGGAAATTGGTTTGGATGCTTCCTTTCTGGATGTTTATAAAAATACGAACGGTGTCATTTTTGTTTTCGACATCACTAAAAACTGGTTAGTTCTGCGACTTTTGATGATGTCTCGCCTGTGAAAGCGACAGGATCGGATACCAATACTTAATAATGTTAAATTTATTACAGGACTTTTGACTATATCAAACGGGAGGTTCCCACTGTACCTTCTCATATCCCAATCTTAATCCTGGGAAATCATCGTGACATGGGACATCATCGAGCTACTGCTTCTGATTCTGTTCATTATTTCGTTGAGGGTCTTTCTAGGTACGTACCTATTACCTATAATTATATTTACACAATTGCGGATGATGGAGGGAAAATAATTTGAATATAGCCCAAATGATTGCGAAATATTAATATTGTGTATTGGTGTGACTTTTCAGAGAGCCTAACAGTGCTGAAATACGTTACGCTGAATCATCAATGCGGAATGGATTCGGTCTTAAATTAATTCATAAGTTTTTTAACCTCCCCTTTCTGCAATTGCAAAAGGAAACGCTACTCAAGCAGCTGGAGACAAATCGGGAAGAAACAATGGTCACGTTGCAAGAATTAGATTATTACGCGGAGAGCGATGATTCCAATTATGATATGTTAGCCTTTTTTGTTCGTCATTTTTAAGCCGCGTACAAATTTTTAAGTTCCGCCGCATGTGGATCCAATTATTGACTAATAATAACGTCTTCATCTTAGGTTCATGGAAGGCTTAACACAGAAACGTCGCCAGGTAGCAGATTCATTGGGGGCACCTGCCAAACTTAGTCTTGCTGAAGCACAAGCCATCGCGCAAGAAAAAGCCATGAAAGAAGGTAATGTTGCCGCCGCTGTAGCCTTAGCATCAAAACCTAGTATTGTTGTGGACTCTGCTGCAAATTCGAAGACAACCATTCCAAGTAAAACTTTGCAAGAGTCTGCCTCCAGTCTCGCATCTACATCGGCAAGCTCACTACAATCGAAACAATCGGTGGAACTACCAAAATCTGAAGCTGTAGTTAAACCACAGTCGCCTGTGTCAAATCATGCTGCAAAATCTAAAACAGTGCCTTCGCCCGCGAAAAATCAGAAATCTGTTGATAGGTCTCCTGACGGCGTGGATGACTTTATTCCTGACGGTTCTCACGGCATTGATAAATCATTTTTCGACGACGGGCCTAGTAGAGGTCATGGTCACTACAAACACAATAATTACAAACCTGATTTCGAGAGCTCAGATGAGGAAATCGTTCCCGAACAAGTAAGTAACCCCATGGTTGCTGCGTACGAAGAAGATGTGCAGCCTGAAGTTTACAGCAACCCCACTACCGTTGTTGCTAATAATGCTCCTGCGGAGTCAGCGAAAGCGGATCAGGCGAGTGCAGAAGAATCGCCATCGAAACTGTCGCAAAAATTTTGCATTCTTTCGTCTTCCGATGAAGAGGGAGAAAAAGTCGAAGCTGCAGCTGAAGAGTTCACACACACGGTGCCTCTGGATTTAGATTTAGGTTTCTTTTTAAAAGACTCAAAAAGTTTTGAAGAGTCTAACTACAATGTTACTGATGTTTTGTCGGAGTTTTCATCGTCACCAGTTCCAAAAGACAAGCCAGAAGAAGGGAAAAAATCAAAAAAGTCATCGAAGCACAAGAAATCTAAGCATAAAAAATCTTCTAAGAAAGAGAAGGACAAGCAACAAACGGAATTCGATAATTTTTTGAATGGGCCCAGTGGTTCGATTGAGTCTCCGGAAAGCGTAGATTTAAATGCCTATGAGGCAATTTAAACATTTAAAAGATAAATAATAAATAACAGTGGTTTATTATTTTTAATCATTTCAATCAACGAAAGTACCATAGCTAACAATATTTTTTCTTCCAAAGCAGCGAATATACATACATATTTCATACGTGGTTCTATGTTATCCGTGTTTCATGTTCATCCATAGAAATAATTTGTGTAATTTATAACTGAAATATGCAACTGCAACGTTACGATTAATTAATGATAAATTCGTGTGCAATTAATGTGTCAACATGTCTCTTACAAAGAAACTAAAAAACCAGACTGATTTTACATCACGAGTTATGCTTTTAAGGCAGGAATTGCTCTCATAATTGAACTGTTATTATACGTACATTACAAACTGTTATTATGTTATTATACATATTATTATTATCACATTTTACTTTGCAATTATTTATACCTCAAAAGTGCAATAATTATTACCGTTGATCATTTCCATTTTTGTTTTTTGTTAGCTTTAGGTCACTCTCAACGCTTTTAAAAATTACGCATACGTTTAAGATTTTGTTGTTTTCTTTTCAATATTATACTTAATAAAAACATTTTTACAAGAACGGCTCATGAAATCCGACTTGAATTATTACCGGGGCTCTGCGTCACGAATTCGGGTAAATCAACTTTAACAACATCATCAGGGTTAGTGGGCAAATGCAGTAGGAGCGCCTGTTCAAATCTTGACACCAAGAACTCTTCTCCTTCCTCATCTGGATCCTCCTCTGTCGTCGTCGTCTGTTCAGTTGTGGTCACTGTCGACTTGGTGGCCTGTGATGTCGACGTCTTGCCTCTACCTAAACTTGATCCAGTCACGGGTTTCTGCTTCCCACTTCCTGGAATGCGAGTTACTCTGTGGTATTTGATGGTGGGTTTTCTTGTAGGATAGCCGGTTGAAGTTGTTTCCGTGGTGGTCGTGCTGGTCTTTTTTGTCGTCGTCGTGGGCGGCTTTGTTGTACGGCCCAGAAGGTTATGAAAAATAGCAAATGCTTGCGTCTGTGCATTTTTGCCCAAGAAACTGAAGATACCATCTTCGAAGACTCGTCTCAAATCTCCGGTGGCAACGCCCAATATGATACTTGCCACTCCCGGGAAATGGTTCTTCTTCGGTCCGTCTTCATCCTCATCCTCGTCCTGACGTGGAACAGGTTCCACAGTTCGCAAATGGGATGTCAGTTCTGCCAGGACTTCCTCATCGGAGAGTTGCACAGGATTTACTGTTGTCTGGAAACGTCCCGGGGAAAAATACAAATGTTGATCAAATGAAATATCCCTTATGAATCCTATGTACAATTTTTAATGACCAAATCTTTTAAATTTATTTTTATATTTTAAAATAAATTAAAACCTGGCAAAGAGACAAGACAGCAAATGATAGCAAATGAAGCACCACCACCTCGGCCTTCATGATGTTCGTAGAGATAGGAATTCACAGTGATTTATCTCGATCATGCCGTGTTGGAGGGAAACAACCGTTCCCATCTGTTACTTATTTATATGGGCTCATTAACAGAGAAAGTACAGGTGTCAATATTGTACCTAATTAATTCCACGCCTCCTGCGTCTCTACGCTTGTTAAGGTATGTCCGAATCTAATTAAGCATGGTAATGCATATCTGTTAACAAGAGCAATGGCCATCAATACAAATAAATGTCACACTCTCTGTCCTACATGCCAAGTGAATAATATGAATGAGGTGAAAGAGAAAGCAAGTCAGAAATGATTCCCATACAAAAAAAATGTATTGGTATTAATAAATATTGATATGAAAATGGATAAGTTAATTTCGAGCATTTCGAGCACTGGTGGAGGGCTGGTCATTGGTGTAATTAATGGGCCCAATGTCCTCCGTTGTGGGTTGTGCTGGAGAATTCATTTTGTCTCTGGCGAGATGACGTCTGAAGCCGAGAATTCGTCTGGGTCGAAGAACACTGGCTTCTTCCGCATTGGCCAAGACGAAAGAGAGGACATAGAATAAGAGGGGAAATAAAAGTCCGGTGATGACCATGGAAATAAATAGCCACAATTCATTCTTTCGAGTGGGCAAACAGAGAAAAACGTTGCTCCAAACTTCCCGCGTCCGGTTCATGGTGTCAAAGACATCCCGGCAGACATAGTCCCCGTATTTGAGTTCAATGGTGGAATAAAACCAATTCATTTGATCGTAATCCAACCCACAAGCCACACAAGTCTCATTGGCACTCCCGTGTTCGTCGAAGCATTCCGATAGATTTTGGTAGAGAAGCTCAAATTGTTGGACATCTGCTGTGGGCGTGGCAATGATTTTTTTATTGGTACTTGATTTTTCTTCAAAACAATCTGGAAATACAAGATATTTTTTTAGTATGCCCTATACATTTAATTCAGGTATACAATTGTAACTATTTATGTTTCGGACGGTTTTGTACTATCACAATTCCCTTTCTCCCACAAACTCCGCGCTTGTGAAAAGGTGGTGGGGAGGATCTCCATGAGATCTACGCTGGTAAAGTACATCATACAAATATTCCCGTGGGAATCCACCGTGCCCGAGATGTTGTCCCAGGACGTCCACAGTGCCAGATATTCTTGGACACAACGGAGACACAAATTTATGGGCCGGGCATTGCTCACAGTGCAAGAGGAGAAGTTCGCCAAGATTTGTCCGTAGTCCTTCGCCAATTGCATGCATTCCGCGCTGGGCGTCGTGATGTCCTTCAAGTCAGCGTAGAAGTCATTTACGCCCGTGCGCCGGTGGAAGCGCGAGGACCAGGCGCTTTATAGTATTCAGGAAAAATATTGCGTTAATAATAATTAATTATTATTATTATGTACAAGTATAATAATTAACCAATGTACAAAAACCAATAATATAATTCACTAGTCAATTCACTAATTTTTATGCCGATCTACCTGTTGCAGAAAGTGAGCTCCGTCACCAGGCAGCAGGTCACAAGAAGAGCCGAAAAGAGTTTTCTTTGGTAGAAATACATCCTTCCGAATTTAATCCTGCATTTTCCAGAGCGGGAAATTGGTAACTGCTAACGAAGTTAAATTCCAGGAGTTTACCTGGACTAATTTATCCAGGACTTTATCAGCTGGAGTAGCCCAGAATTAATTAGAAATGGCAATCAAGCCCGAGATGATTTCATTCTTTAACTGTGATAATCAATTAATTTGGAATTTAATGGTTTTTGCGGTATATTAGCCAGGATAAGTTAATATTTTCCCGACAAAGATAATTTATTGTAAATTCTAAATGTGTAGTGTTCCAGTAAAAAGGCTCAGAAAGCCCTTTGATCCTGGCAACATTTTTATTTATAGCAGATATGCAGCCAGCAATATAAGCCTAACTGTTGGTAACTTTGCTCTGTAATCACTGCAAAAAAAAAAGAACACATGCAAACACTGGAAATGACACTATCTCCGCTCTTCATACGCCTTTATCAAGAATTATAGCATTGTCATAATATCCTGCTTTTACAAAATAATCTATTGTCCCCACCACAGATTCTCATTTTAAACGATAATGTGAAACATGCAAGCACACATGCACTTGTCTGCATGCAGTGTAAAGATATAAACTTATTATGTAATATGGTGTAATAGGAACAACCAAAGCCTATGGACAACTAATGACTTTATATGCCTTTACGTCACTATTGTTGTAACAGGGTAAATGCAAAATCAAGTAGCCAAAAAATTTACTTTGCTTGTATTTTTTTTTGCTTCACGTTCAGAGGTCGTTATTCACGTTTTTTTCGGATTCCAAGGCTTATTTGTAGGATTTTGACGTACCTTACTTGATTCCTGATACAACTATTTATCTATCTACAAAAAAAAGTTTGGTGAAAGTTTTTGTTCCACGAGGCTACAGTTTTTAGATGTAATTTTCGAAGGAACGGAACTTGAATCTGGGGCAATGTTGCATTTCCGGATATTGGGATATATAAAATTTGTGTATATATACCTATGTATATTAATACGCTTTTAATGTGATTTTAATTCCACTAATTAAAAAATCCAGAGTTTAAACACAATCACTTTGTTATTGCAGAATGTATTTGTACCATGGAACTGGCACGGCAAGATGCTAGATTATAATATCGATTTTGTTCCGAATGTGTGTTTTTTTAGGTGCAAGGTCACATTTCAGCCGATGAGATTCCCTGGAATTACTCGCTCGGGAGAAACGACCACCCTCGAGTGCCATATCTATACCTAATACCTATCACAATATGCATTTGCCCCGGATTATCTGCAAAATGATCTGCTCATCATTAAAAGTCTATATATGTACCACAACAACAATTAATGAATAATGCCCATTTCTTCACCTTAGACAACTTCCACAATATTGTGAGGATCGCTAAAGGTGACATTTTTAATTAATACTGAAAATATGTGCTAATAAATACTTTATGTGTTAATAAATAATATGTGCTAATAACTAATAAATACTTTATGTGTTAATAAATAATACGTGCTAATAAATTAGGTACATTTGTGTTAATAAAATATGTGTTATTAATTAAGTGTCAAGCTACATTCCCCCAAAATCGCCTTTTTACGGAGTTGACGGGTTGGTTAATATTACTTTCTGCTTGTTTTCTTGTTTACGATTACCTTTGACTGCACCAGGCGTACCATGTAATTTAATGGAGAATAAAATAAAATAATTAATTACTGGAAATGAAAACCAGTTTAAAGCAAGTCAAAATCGGGTTGCCTCAATATATTTAGTTAATTCACGAATGTTAGACGATTTTAAAAGTGTGACCCGGTTCACTCCAAAGCAAAGCGATGTCTTACTTTAATAAGTTCTGGATAAAAAAAGTGACTGTCAGGAATTATGTTAATTGCGCTATGTTTCTTTAAATTTATCTCATCAACATTCATTCTTCTAAGGTTTGATTTAATTTTGGTCATTATTATAATTCAGTCACCAAAATAAACACATTGATTTAATAATAACACTTCAACGTGCTACTACCCATTAAGAAAAAAGTGGTTCTACCTTTGTTGTGAATGTCAACTCATTGCATATACATAGTTAACAATAAACTAACTATTATTTCAGCTATTATATCACATTGCCCCATACGTGTTTGATAGCCTTACTTTTGTCTTTCTGTAGGTGTTTATATATTATGTATAACCCTTTCCTTTTATTTTAGAGCTTCCGTTTAGAACGTTTGTTCACAACAAAAGGGTGATTTATCAAGAATTAACCCAGAATTCTGTACCAACGTTTGAAGTACATGATTTTAATCCGTTCTAATTGGGAAGAAAGTATTTACAAACATTTGGGGTAAAAAATGTCCAGTCGTCCAGTGCATAATCTAGAAGTATTTCAATTAAAGTAAAGCATGTTGGAAGTTGATAATAAAAAATTTCCCACCATAACTGCTGGAAGCATGCTTCTGGAGTCTGGCGAATCCCGTGATGTCCTGATAACTTGCCTGTGCAAAAACAATGAAGGAATGGTGTGATCAGTGATCTTATAAAATGTATACGATTTATCTGAGCAAAAATACCGTCATAGAGTGAATTCGAGAGAAAGTGGGAAACCTAGCTTTACGGGAAAAAGCATAAGGTTTAATATAAATATATGGAAATACATACTATATACATATAGATATGGGCACAGTATTTGTGGCTGATCTTGTGCAAAACCTTGGGCGGTTCTCTTCAACATCGGAATCTCCATCTCCAGGTCGGCCCTTTAATAAATTTAATTCACTGATAATTTTTCTTAAGCAATTTAACACTCGAAGGTCGTTAAAGTAACATTACGTCATAGGAATTAGTGAATTCACACATTTTGGTCACAATCGTTTGTCCATATCACGGCAAACCGTGAGCTTTGTACTTAATTAGTGTATTTCTGATCAAAACTCGAATTTTCAATTAGATCCCAAAGAAGAAAGTTTCTTGAAGAAACTACATTTTTAACAATGCAAGCCAACATTTGGACAAGACTTCAACCTTGTGTGATCCGGGTGAGCCGGGTCGGGGCTGTTCCCGCTGTTCAGGCTCGGTCCATGTCCAGTAGTCATGATGCTGATATCGTTGTGATCGGGTCAGGACCTGGAGGTTACGTTGCTGCCATCAAAGCCGCTCAGCTGGGTCTGAAGGTGAGTTAAAAAAAAATGAAAATTGGTGATTTTATTGGTTTTTTATTTCAAAGTGTGGTATTATTCCTGACTTCGTCCCTTCTGATCATGATGAGGTGTGTTTGAAGTGATTTTAGTGAGTTTTAGTTCAGTTTTAGTGAAGTTTGGAACCCGAGTTAGGGTCAATCATGAAGGGATGTTTCCTGATTTGAAATGATTTTGTTGATTTATAGACGGTTTGCGTGGAAAAGAATGCAACTTTGGGTGGAACCTGTTTAAATGTTGGGTGCATCCCATCTAAAGCACTTTTAAACAATTCACATTACTACCACATGGCACAACATGATTTCAAAAACAGGGGGATCGAAGGTAAGCTATGACTTGTAGATGGGAATTTGTTGAAAATGTATCTTGATGTTGTTAAACGGAGATCCTTTAAATTGGTGTATGTTATGTAGTATGTGCATCTATTGTTAGTTTTATTCTTTACAATGCAAATACAATTCTTATGATTCTAGTGAGTGGAGTCAGCCTAAATCTGGAAGCCATGATGGGAGCAAAATCTTCTGCGGTGAAAAGCTTGACTGGGGGTATTGCTGGGCTTTTTAAGAAAAATAAAATCACACATTTGAGTGGACATGGTACGATAACTGGGGCGAACGAAGTGACAGTTAAGAAAGCAGATGGTTCCAGTGAAAAAGTCAATGCGAAAAATATTTTAATTGCCACCGGTTCGGAAGTCACATCGTTCCCAGGAATTGATGTGGATGAAGAGACGATTGTATCGTCCACTGGAGCCTTGTCCTTGAAAAAGGTCCCTGATTCTTTAGTGGTCATTGGTGCCGGTGTCATTGGTCTGGAATTGGTATGAATAGGATATGAGCTAATTGATTTTACACTTGAATTTTTCAAAATGGATTACCATTTACCAATGTGAGTTATACTTACTAAAACCGATTTCGTTTCTTACAGGGTTCTGTATGGTCTCGCTTGGGATCCAAGGTCACCGCTGTTGAATTTTTGGGTGCCATCGGAGGTGTTGGAATTGATAGCGAAATGGCCAAGAACTTTCAGAAAATATTAACAAAGCAAGGATTAAAATTTAAATTGTCCACAAAAGTCACGGCCGCCAGGAAGGAAGGAGGACAAATTGTTGTAAGCCTTGAAGACGTTAAGGATCCTAGTAAAAAGGAGGAGGTAACTATTGCTTAAGAGTTACAATGGATATTGTGTAGATAATAGAAAGAAAAAGCAAAACGTGACCCTAACCAAAATTCGATTTTGTATTTTGTCAGCTTCCCTGTGACGTTCTCCTTGTATGTGTTGGTCGTCGACCATACACTGATAATTTAGGCTTGGAATCTGTTGGAATTGAGAGAGATCAGCGTGGACGTATCCCTGTAAATTCTAAGTTCCAGACTACAGTGCCCAAGTGAGAATCAATTTTTATTTTATTTACTAGGTCTAGCTTTCCACTAGAAGAAAGTGGCTTAAATGTTTCTTCGTTCCACTTTGACTTGCAGTATTTTCGCAATTGGTGACTGTATCCATGGACCTATGTTAGCTCACAAAGCCGAAGACGAAGGCATCATCTGCGTAGAAGGAATCACTGGTATGCCTGTTCACATAGACTACAACTGTGTTCCGTCAGTTATTTACACGCATCCCGAAGTTGCCTGGGTGGGTAAATCCGAAGACGACTTGAAAGCAGAGGTATTTTTGTACATTTAATAATTAGTGTACATGATTTCGTAAAAGGTCAATATTCACATATTTGAATTAATTGATGGTAATATATTTGCGTTATTGTAGGGAGTCGAATACCGTGTAGGGAAATTCCCTTTTGCCGCCAACAGCCGAGCAAAAACTAACAATGATACGGAGGGACTCGTCAAAGTGTTGGGGGAGAAGAACACCGATAGATTGCTTGGAGCTCATATCATTGGACCCGTAAGTACCGTGCTGCAATTGCTTAGGACGTGAAATGTTAGTTTTTGAAATGTGTTAATGTATATGAAAAAAATGTTTTCAGGGTGCCGGTGAAATGATCAATGAAGCTGCTCTTGCCCTAGAGTATGGAGCGTCATGTGAAGACGTCGCACGAGTTTGTCACGCTCATCCAGTAAGCTATTTGTTGTAAAATACTTATAAAATAATATTTTGGTGCCTGCCTTTACATGTGTTCCGTTGAGAACGTTAATTACCTCCAAAATGATTCTAAACGTGAATTATTGATTCACAGACTTGTTCCGAAGCCTTCCGGGAGGCCAATTTAGCCGCGTGGTTTGGCAAGCCCATTAATTTCTAATTTCATCAGCATGTACTAGTCAGTCGTATGTACTGTGACAATGTGAATCTGCTACTGTTGTTAAGAACTTTAAAAAAAAAATACTTGTACATAATATTGTAGCATTTCATTCATGATCCGTTTCCCATCGTCGCCGTAAAAGTTGAATCTGCTGGAAGAAAAATAAAAATGCTAAAAACAAGTGCATATTTGTGCCACTTTCCATTTGATTCCCTAACTATGGTTCTGGCATCATAAAATAATATTACAGATTTTTCAGAGACAATACTGTGCCAAGAAAACCAGGTGAAGGTTTTTAAACCCGGCTGAAATTTTACCCATGGAAATAAATGGTCCTTCTCCTTCGGTGTTCCCAACTTCGTCCAAAGAGTACATCAGAAAGAAAGTTTGTAATAACATAATTAAATGAGAGAACAATTTGCTTATTTCCCTCGCACACCCACAAAAAAAAAGCATTCTCACGCCTGTATTCCGTCTGTCGAAATGAGCGGTATAAGTAGTATTGCTATATATTATTATGATGGGGATGCCCAAGAAGTGCTGCAGGAGCCTCAGGAGAAAAAATTGGAAGGCTTATATAGTTTTTTTTATGGTTGTTACAGGGCTCGTCCTCCCAATAATCCCCCTGCTTGAAGAATTCTTGCCGCTCCAACCCTTTTCCCATTACACTACAACTTCGCAGCTAGTGCTCTTTTTTCCCTTGCATATGTTATACCTATATGTATAAGTACGCAATAACAATGTCTTTTTCTTCACATCCTGACGTAAAAAGGAAACCTTTAAGTACAAGAAAAGCGTAAGGTGGATAGGAGAGCTTCAACCCCCTTGTATTTTTAAGCATGTGTGTGCACATATGTATGTAACGAGGGAAGACGATGGCTGAGGGAGATGCAAAAGGAATATAATATGATGGAGATATTGCTGTAGAAAATGCAGTCTCCGCTCAGTGTTGGACCTCACTTCAACTGATCCTTTTGGGTGGTGTGGTGTATTTTTGGAGGCAAAGGGTTAGGTCGGGAATCGTGTCAAATATACCCGGGATTTCCCAGCTAAATAGACAAGTCAAAATATCCTACCAAGGAAAGCGAAAGTTTTTAAGGCTCTTTGGTAGCCAAATTTCCACTCAGCTGCAATTCAATTTAAATTGTAAAAAATCCGGTGATAATCGTCGGAACTGGATAATTATTTCTGACGTTGTGCCTTTTATAATATTACCAGTGAACGTCCAAGTAAAGTGGAATCCATGCGGAACTTTGGGGATTGCAGCTTAAGCCGTAAAAGAAAGTAAAGGTTTCCCCCGGATTTTTTTCTCTCCCGGAGCTGACTTGGTCGGAAGGGACAAAATGTTTATTGATAGTAATTGGAACAACATCTGATAGTTATTGTGTAGCAGAAAAAAAAACGTGTGGGACGAGCCGGTTGTGGGAACGTTTTTGGTTTTTTTTGGGGGGGGGAGTGTGCATGCTTGTTTGTGTGTTGTGTTTTTTGTATTTGGGTGCGTGTCGAAAGTGTGTCAGGAATTTTTGATTAAATAAATGACAATGGTTGGCTCATCGAAAGTGGAATATGTCCAAAGTGGACAATTGATTGCGGCGACGTACGTGAAGAATTCGAAAGCCATTGGCTTCCTCTGGGGTGTTTTTAGCATTTGCTACGCCATCATCACCGTCGTCGTCTTCATCCAGCCCCAATGGATTGGGACGAGGGCTCCGGCTCAAACGGGTTACTTCGGGCTTTGGAGGCATTGTGCCGTGTCCACGGTCGTTACTGAAGTCACCACCACCACCGAATTCATGTGTCGGGGGCGGCTGGATGATTTTAGCTCCTTGCTCAATCCCGCTTTTAGAGCTGCCACCGTCTTCATTGGCATTGCCACCCTCGTGTCCATCCTTTCAGTCATGGCTTTGGTCCTCTTCATGTGTGCCCCCACCACCATTGCATATCACATTGTGGCTTGGATGCAAACCATTGCAGGTAATGGGTCATAATCATAATCCCACAATTTGTCCACGCTTAAAAAAATGTTTTTTTTTGACCAACTGCAATTTTTCCTAACTCCAAACCAAGTAATTCTACAAGTCAATTCAGCGCAATGCAATCAGCAATTGATAATTTTTCAAAAGGTTGAAGCATGCCAGCAATTGGTCAGGTTTGGCCTTACCAAGCATTTTTTGGTCAAATTTGGTTTTAAGGTCATACCGCATTTAGTCAAATTGAGTATGTAATAAACAGTATTTAGTTAGGTTTGACTTTGTTGGCAATTATCATTTGGTAAAATTTGCAATTTTCATTGGGTAAAATTTGTAATTGTCATGGGGAAAAATTTGTAATTTTCACTGGGTAAAATCTACAATTATTGTTCGGTAAAATTTACAATTATCATTTGGTCAAATTTACAATTAAATTTTGGTAAATTTTCCAATTTTTATTGGGTAACATTCGCAATTTTCATTGGGTAAAATTTGCAATTATCATTTGATCAAATTTACAATTATCGTTTGGTAAAATTTACAATTCACTTTTGGTAAAATTTACAATTATCGTTTGGTAAAATTTACAGTTATCATTGGGTAAAATTATATGTAGTATATAGTTGTTTGGATTTGACTTTAACGGCAGCTTTCGTTTGTCAGATTTGGAAAAAGGGACAAAGCGTAGTTGGTCAGAAAAAAAATTTGTAAGCATCGATTTCCTACTTATATATCATAATTATATTATATATGTATATGTACAATGTAGCATCATCCTATACAATTAGTTTTTTCTCCTTTGCACCTGTTTCCACCAAACGACCAAAAAATGACCTCGTGACCGCGTATCAATTATTCTCACTGATTGATTATTCAGCATGCGAAGTTTCGATAATTCTAACAAGCATTTATTACGCATGAAAGCGTTCGCACAATAATAAAATAAACAAAAAATTGTAAGGAAAAAACGCAAGAAAACGTTTATCTTAGCTAGTTTTCCAATTATCAGAAATTAGTGGAAATTAATGATTGCTCTTAGGAGGGTTAAGGAACAAATTTTTGTGCATTGATAATATTGGTATAGTAATGGGCAGGAAGGATAGGGAGGAAATGAACGGAGAGTTTGATGAAAGGAAGAGTTTTTTCCTCAGTGATCTCCCTTATTATTTGAGGAGGCACGACAACCGCGATAGAGGCAGAGGGACAAGGGAGAAAGTGAAACGAATGTACCCATCACATACTCATTTTTTTTTTTTTTCTATAAAAGATAAGGCAGAACAATAACAAGTCCTTCATCGTCTTGTATTATTGTCAAAATTAGTTTTTACCCTCAACCCTTTACCTATATATCTCCAATAGAGAGATGATACAGAAGGCAATGGAGGTAGCTTATATGCCCTTTCAGCATATGCATAATGGAGTAGTGGCCCAGGGATTTATTATACATGCACCAACGACCAATTTAGGCCACCAATTATAGGGACAACAATATGTATTCAGCACACTTCCTCTCAATTCCATGTCAATTTATATGACTTTTAAAGTTCGCCAAAAGAGCTTCCTCAATATTCCTTAGAGATGTGCAATTTACATGATAAGGTAGACCATAATTAAATTTTATAAGTCCTTCTGCCCCAATAGCCCTGTATAGGAGGATGTATAGGACCACTATAGAGATACACCTGTAATGCTTGTGCCCAATTACTCATCCTTTCGCAATACTCCCTCTCCCTTTTGAAAAAAAAACAAATTCCTTTTCTTCATACATAAAATAATAAGCAGTTTTTAACTGAATCGTTTTCTCACAAGGCAGGAGGGCTCATAAAGAAAAATTGTGTATCTCTGTATTGTTTCCATTTTAATTTAGCCCACGGAACATTCTATCACTTTATGCATTCCCAAAGGACATCCGTAATAATTGGAAAAATCTACACATTTTTTTTACATAATTTCAAAGTTTGAATTCAGCAGAAACCACAGGATTCCTTCTCAAAAAGGACTTTTTCTCTCAGCAAAAATCCGGTTGTGAAGCTTCAAATCTGACCGTAAAACACAGATAATGTGCCATTGTTTTGGCAATTTTTTTTTACCACCAAAATACACACAAATTTTTCCCCGAACATTTTTGGTAATTTTTTTCCGCGTTATTTGCATCTCCTCCGGAATGTTGTAGGGATTCCAAATACGGTGGCTAAAAAGGTCAGATAGGGGTAGGGGATTGTATTGTATATGACTAATAAAGGAGTATTTACTGTCATCTGCTTGCAGATGATCTGATTGTTACGGTGCATTTTGGTGCAAATGCCTATTTAAGCTTGACAATCGTTGTAGTACAGAAGATGTACCTGTATGAAAAAAAAAATCAAATCAGTCTTTGATGTATGAAGGGAGCAAGTGGAAAAAATAATGACCCAATATATGTGGAAGATAAGAAAAAATTTGAGAGTAAAGTACTTGTCACGCCTTAATGAACCTTGTAGCACATGTTGCGCCCATAAAAATCCTGTTAACATCAAAGAAGCAAGTTTAGAGAGAGAGAAAAGAAAAGGAAAGAGTATGAGAGAGACAGTAGTGACAGGAATCAAGTAAATGAAATACAGCATACAGAGAGAAGAATCAGAGGTTAGAGTAAAGAAGGAGAAAGAGAGACAGAGCGAGAGAGCAAAGAGAGAGAGAGAAAGGATGAGAGAGAGAGAGAGAGAGAGAGAGAGAGAGTTAGAGAAAGAGGGTGAGAGAGCAAAGAGAAAGAGAGTGAGAAAAAGAGACTCGAGAGAGAGAGAGAGAGAGAGAGAGGGCGAGAGAGAGAGAGAAGTGTAAAAGCGAAAGAAAAACTCTCTCAAGAGAGAAAACAGCCAAACAAATGAGAGACTAGGTGAGAGAGACAGAGTATGCAAGGAAATCAAAGTAAAAAAAACCAGGGAGAGAGGAAAACAGAGGAAATAGAGCGGAGATATGGAAAAAACGGAAAGAAAGAGAAGAGAAAGAGAGTAAAAATGCAGCTAGAAAGGGAAAAGCAGAGAAAAGTAAAATAGAGAGAAGTTAAGACAAACCAAGCAGAGAGGAAGCAAGAGAGAGAAAGAGAGAGAAGGAACGAAAAATAGAGGAAGCCAGAGAGAGAAAGAGAGAAAAATAGAGGAAGCCAGAAAGAGAGAGAGAGAGAGGGACAAAGAGAGAGGAAAAAGAGAGCAAGGAGAGAGAGAGGGGAGACATAGAGAGAGAGAAAGAGAGAGAAAGAGAGAGCGAGAGAGTAAGAGAGATAGAAAAGAGAGAGAATGAGATAGAAGGAGAGAGAGCGAGATAGAAAAGAGAGAGAATGAGATAGAAGGAGAGAGAGCGAGATAGAAAAGAGAAAGAGAGAGAAAGAGAGAGAGATCG